>JAQGAI010001383.1:0-14927 GCA_034696905.1 Lepidocyrtus violaceus | reverse complement strand
ATGCCACTTATTGGCTTGGAAAAAATTATTTCGAATGGTTGGAACTAAGGTTAGGACTAGTAATTTGTCTTGAGCCCACCACCGATGTTTCGCCCATTTGTTTGTGCTTGCTTATCATATCCTTTATCAATTTATCATCATCAAGCCAAAAGCCACATTTCATATAGTTTAGCACAATTCCACAGTCCATAGTTTTGAAGCATTGTGCTGTGCTATGCATCATCTAATATGAAACTATAATTTCTCTAGCATTCTGTTGGAAGCAAGGAGAAGCAATATTATTTGTTTCCTTATTCTCACTTTTAGAGTCATTCCATGCAAAAGTAATGAACGGGGAAGAATAGCTAATGAGTCCGATAATTACGCACTAATCAATACTGCCTCACCATAAGAATATATGCATGAGCCATATAAAATACCTATGACAAACTTTTCAATAATGCATAAGAAAGAAGGGGTAAGTAAAGTTGTGAATATCGAAATCGTAATGTGCGTATGTCCCTCTGAACTGAAGTAGGCATAGGTAGTCAAAAGCAGTATATTTTTCCTTGGAATTTCAGCTTGCCCCAACCACGATTACTTAATAGCTTGGGGAGAGCGAGAGAAGTGATAACTGATAAAAAAAATGAGACAGACTATCGATTTGATACTTTTACTTTGCTGCTTGCTGGGCTACAATACAATAATTTCTACACTATAGATTTGTCAATGGAATATTTTGCCTGTGGATGATACTGGTCTTTTATTGTTTTCATAATGATTCAATTTAAAATATATATCATGTGCCTTTCACTTATGTACTTTCACGTGCGGCGTACGAAGCAAAAGTTAGGAAAACTATTAATAGTCAAAAGCCACATTATTGAAAGTAAGTTAAGATATCATAATTAAAGTATTGTTCGTCCCTTCCTACTTTGTAATACATTTAAGACCATATTGAGACCAGGTCAAAACTAAAAAATATTTGAATAATTTACTACTGTACTGTCACTTTACAAACGTGTCATGTCACAACCACACCACCACTATACAACAAGACAACTGTATGCATTTGAAAAAGGAATCAACCTAACTAATCTATCATTAAAGCTTAAATAAATTATAATATTAATTTCTGGTAAAAAAAATCATGCAACGCGATGCCATAAAACTTGAAACCAATTTATAAATCCAATTGGTTTGGTTTGTATTTTGTATGCAAAAATAGATAGGGAGAAAGGAATAAAGAACAAACTGCATTTTCTTGTATCCGATGCGATCCGAACGTTGTTGAATGTAGTTGGCCGCTTGCGTTCCTGTTTTTCTCTGCTAGACGTATTTAAAATGCATTGAGCTGTTTGGGTGCATTGTGAGACTAATGGCGGTAAAATTATGGTTCAAAAAAAGCTTCCAGGATTTCTGCTTCTGCTCCTCCGGTTTCTTCTCCTCTGTTTATAAACAGACCTACGTGCTTTCTGACTTCTCAAAGTTTTCCTCGAAAATTTCAATTTTTAACTGTTTGTATTTAAATTCATAACCAGCATTTAAGGAGTGGATTATATAGAAAGAGAAATTGATTTTCTGTTACTGTCTGAAATAAGCTGAAGCGGGGCTCTAATTGTGTTTGGACAGTAGAGGCTTTCCAGTTATCAGTTGTCGTCAAATTGTCATTAGAACAGAATCTAGAAAGAAAAAAGTTTAGGTTAACTTCTGGCGATATTAACCTCACTGTTTAATCATTGTTATTCTGCCGGCTGCTGGTGCCAGCGAAAGTTTGAAGGGTTAAAATGAATGCGCCACCGACCTTCGAAAGTTTTGTGTTGTTCGATGGAGAGAAGAAGTAAGGAATGCTTTTTTTAAATGTTGAATATTTATATTTTAATTAATTTGTTTAGTAAATTTCCTTTCTCTTGTTTCGTCGTACTAGCTCCGTCTTTCATTTGATGATTTAAATGTAATTTTTCCAATTGATTAGTGTGATTTATATTGACTGATTACTTACAATTGTTATTTTCTAGGGTCGTTATTGAGCTTGACACGAAGGTGCCAAACGCAGCCCTTATCACCATTAACAAGGAGGACCACACTTTGGGGAATATGATTCGGAAGTAAGTGTATTTAGCTTTTATTAGTGGTTTGATCCTGTCAGACAGACATATTCCTATTCTATTTTGAAAGGTAATCTATTTAACCCTTTTTGTAATGTATCCAACAGCCAATTATTGAAGGATCCTCATGTCCTCTTCGCCGGCTACAAGCAACCTCATCCCCTCGAACACAAAATAATTATTAGAGTTCAAACAACTGCGGATTACACGCCGCAGGATGCCATGCGGAATGCAATAATGGATCTTATTTCTGAATTGTCATTGTTAGAAGAACGTTTTAAGGTATTTACTTTTTTAAACATTGTACAACAACGAAAATCATTTTTATTTAATCAGGCTCATTTGTAAAGTGCACATTTTAACTTAACTTTTTGACTACTGCAGGAAGCAATCAAGGAAAAGCAAGATGGAATTGACTAAACATCGCGTGCTGGACAGGAGAGGAGCAGTAAATTTAATTGTAGAAGTCTAAATCGTCGGTATTTTAAGTTTTATATCGAATATGTAAATATCTTGATCTTGACATGATAGCGTTACTCTTAGAGTGAGAGAAGCAGTAAATGTAAGTAATGAAACTGTTATTCTTATAGTTAAATCTCATAAGTCGTACTGTTATTCAAGATCATAATAGTTACTACCTTAATTGTAAGGTTTTTGTTGTAACAATATGAATAATATTATGAATTTAAAAGTTATGTGTGATAATAATACAGTTTCATGTTTAGATTGTAGAATCTTATGAACCCAACTCATTTAAATTAGATCCCTACTTATGTTTGCTCCTATCTATACTTCTCTCGATTACTTTTTATGCACTGTGTTTACATGCGAACTCGTCACTGTACAAAATATATTTCTAATTCCAACCTGAATTGGTTTTATCAGCGAAGGATAATTTACAGTGAACTTATTTATTTGGGACTGTGGTTAAGGATACTTTGTTAGTGAACGTTAAGGAGCTTATGATGCTCACAATATATATAATTTAGTAATCTACAAAAAAAAATTAAAATCCATACTACTTTCTTGCAAATGCATTATATTGCAATCAAATTGTACTTACGACTTGCTTTTTAAGCATCTTATAAATGCATACAGAACGCTCCAACAGTTCGAACCTGGATTATTAAGATGAACTCCCCTGTAAGCGGGCCAGATCCACTAACAACTAATGGAAGAAAAGGTAGTACTGCCACGCAGAGTAGGCTCTCTTTTAATGCAGCGGGCGGCAGTGCAAAAGATGCAACCGGCCGATCACTAGCAGAGCCTCAACAGACAACCAATCCTAGAAAAGGTAGTGCATCTAAGCAGAATGGACCCTCTCTAAATGCTCAAGACGCCGACGCTAAAGATCCAGCGAAAGGGTCAATTGTAGAGCCTCCAGGAGACGGAGGACGTAGGAAAAATAGTGCTTCCAAACAGAACAGGCTCTCTTTAAACAATCAACAGGCCAGTGTGAAAGGTGCAACCCGTGACTCCATGCAGGGAACTCCTGGTACTGCTCCTAATACTATAAAGGAAACTCCTGGTACTGCTCCCAATACTATGAAGGAAACTCCTGGCATTGTCCTTAACCTCCCTCCAACCGGTCGAAAATCGATGAATACCAACAAACCCAAAGCTAAATCCTATTTTAGTCAGGAAGAAGCGATGAGAAGGGGATCAAACTATTTTGGAGTTGTTGAAAATACCTTACTTTTTGGAAGCGACACCACCCAGGCCTACAGCAAATCCTTTATGGAGGAATCCGTGGATCATCAACCGGAATTGGAAGAACGGGACTCTTTCATAGTGTTCAGCGATGCTGGGTCAAAGCCCTCGGAAACGGATATCGATTCTAGTCCGCTACATTATTCGGACCCCACCAGTTCATCCGACAATCCTTCCCTTGTCCCGAATACATCATTTCCTCGTCACAATTTGAAAGCAACTCCATCCGATCTCTTCAACTTGAAAAAGAGGTTTCTGTACCCGGGGATTTGGGAGGAGGACTCGGAAGAGGAGCCGGATAAAGCTACATCAATCAATAGACGACCACCTCGTAAAAAAGAGTGAAAGCAATCATCCCTAAATGATGTCTAAAAAGTTATTGGAAATTGCTTTTAAGACATTGAAATAAATTGTAATCCGTCGAAAAATGTTCTTTCAGAGACTTGAGTCGAGTCAAAAAACTATCGGATCCCATGCAGCTCCCAGTGTTCAAGCCTATCGACTGGAGAGATTTGACGGATGAAAGTGAAGGATGTGCCGCAAAGAGTACATCCTCTATTATCACTTTGGTGGATGCTCCTCCCAAGGCGGAGAAGCGTAGTTCTTCCGGACAAGTATCTTTTAAAAGCGACGCGCCTGGTGGAAGCAGTGGTTCCCTTCGGAAGCGCTCAATGCAAAAGGATGGTCCTGATCGAGAGAAACGCAAGAGAACTCTGTTCACATGTAGAATACAAAAGGCGGTTTTAAAAGACCCAGATACGGTTGAAAAATCCTCTTCAACTGGCAAAAAGTCAGAGAGTCGTTCTCGCCCACCGCCTGATTTCGTCTCAATTTTTAAGAAGAAAGAAAAGGAACATAAGGAGGTGGCACACGAAGAAGCGTTGACGCTGCTTGAGAAGATTTGCAGTATGACTTTGATTTGCCAATTACTTAACTTTTGCTACTCTATTAACTTCACACATAACCTATGTTACTTTTGTAATAATTAGTCAAATAATAATATCTTGACTTTTGATAGTTCTGAGGGAGGAGGCAAAATATCCCATGACCTTGAAAGAGCGTTTTTT
Organism: Lepidocyrtus violaceus; assembly: GCA_034696905.1. NCBI lineage: Eukaryota > Metazoa > Arthropoda > Collembola > Entomobryomorpha > Entomobryidae > Lepidocyrtus > Lepidocyrtus violaceus. Next base: position 10,063 of record JAQGAI010001383.1, on the reverse strand, counting down.
GGGCCACAGGCCCATCTACGGATTTCCTGGGTGCTTTGATAAGACAGAGGGCTTTCCTCAATGTTTGAAACCAGGGGAGCTCGTTAGACTTGCCATGAGCACCCACAAGTTGTGGAGAATTCCGGAGAATGCAGCCCTCACCCGTGAGCAATTCGTTTTGCTCATGAAAAATATCGAAACTTTTGATCGGAATGATTACATCTGTTTGATCTACGCAATGCCTGAAAATCATCCTGACTTTAATCCTTACAAGTTTAAGTGAGTTCACCTATCCTTAAGATAACAAGAAAATTCACCATTTGAATTAAAAAAGCTTCATCTGAACAACTAATTAACCGACAATTGTATAGAATTTTACCATACTACCAAGTGCCTCCGAAGACGGGATATTACTCCCTGAGCAAATACGGCTTCCTCCACATATTCAACGGTATAGCGGAGTATACATCCATGGTCCAGTTCAAGACTCAAATGCTGATCTACGACCATATCATGAAGATTCATTTCTTTGCGAAATTCCGTCTCTGGAAAGCGTTCAATCTGTGGCGTCTGAAGATCCGGGGAAGGAAGATGGCTGCGTTCAAGGCCTCTCTCTTCGAGAACTTGTTCATCAACCATGGGCCGCTTCAACTGGTGCTGAGAGAGTTGATGAAGATGTGTGATAAGATGAGCCACATGGGCTTCCTCAAGCTGAGCAGCACGATCACATATAGTCTGGAAGAGTTCATGAATTTTGAGACCAGGCATGTTGGGGATGTTCTGGACAAGCTGAAGGTATTTGAAGGGATGGTTGAAGAAATGATTAATGCGGCCTGTAGGGCAACCCTCATGGAGGATGGGTTTAGCCAAGACAGCTATCTTGAAGAAATGGAGTTCTACCAGAAATATATGGAGGCCCCTGTCGTCGAGATGAATAAGCCATTCAACAAGGCCCAATATCCGGGCCAGTGGTTGACATATTCCCAGCAGACTAGAAAGAAGCACATCTGCAGGAAGCTGACAAGGTAATGATAATGAATATAATCATTCTTAGACTAATTGAATGTCAAGTCGTCGGTAATCAAACAGGAATGTTGTATTTAAAGTGACCAATTCTCTTTGTATAATTTGCAGGTTCATACGCCTGGTGGACTACTACGTGCAGCACACGTACTACCAAATCATGAAAAACTCGATAGTCTACCTGATGCTGGAAATGCACAAGAGGGTTGAATACATCCCTGAAGATTATCAACTTCCAATTCCTTACGAAGATGCGATGGAGGAACTTGTCCGAGAACATGAGAAATATGTATAAAAATAATTAAAACTACTCACAATGTCACAATTACTTATTTAATTTCTCTTATAAAAATCATGAGATGCTATATATATTTTGTGCAGGGTGGCCGTATGATACTTTCCGCCGGAACTGAACCCATTTTCGAAATCGGGCTCACTTGGGCCCCTGACAGGATTACGCCCTCTCCGAACGTCACCGACTTTATCAGAGCGTTGAGATTTCTCTGCTACAATTGGAAGAAGACAATCATGGGCTACGAAAATATGGTGAAGCGGGAGATTTTTAATCCTTACACGCAGTATGTGGAAATACATAACTCGTTAATTAAATGTATCTTATAGGCCATTTGAATGCTTTGCTTGTTTTATGTATGTACCATTAAGTAACATTATCAATATCCATTCGTTACAGACCAATTATAAACGGTTACGCGGACAAAAAGACTTGCGGGGACGGGCCAAATATGAAATTTATTTTTCAAAACGACTCGCACATTCTTGGGGTTGCGGATGTGATCCAATCCATCATCCTCCATGGGTTCGAGATTTGCGACGCGTACACCAGCCAGTTGGAATATATTCAGTTGTTCTGCTTGGAGAATGAGAGGATAGAGGTGGAAATCACCAACCACCCGGTAAATGTTGGCGAGTATTTGCAACTGAACGAGAGATTCGAGGAGCAGTATTCAACTGTAGTCCAGTTGGCTGATACTCAGAGCCTGGGCATTTTCCAGATGAACAATATAGCCCTGAAGGAGCACGCCCATATCTTGCTATCCCGTTGTACGGAAGAGCTGAGGAAGTATACTCCGACCGATGAAGAGGTGTTTGAATGGGAGAAAGGTGTGCAGGCACGCTTAGCGGCCAAGCGTGCTCGTGAATTAGCCGCCGAATTGTGCGAAGAGGAGGGTGAGGAGTGTGAGGAAGTATGCTCAGAGGATGTAGACTGCGAAGAAGAAATGTGCTTGGAGGAGGAGGATTGCGAATTTGAGGAAGTTGAGGCCATCGATTGGAACGAAGGAAAATACCGTTGTAATGAATGGCTAGGAGAATATGAAGAATGGAGGGGGGAGTGTGATGAGGGGAACGAGCAGAATGAGGCGCATGGGAATGAGGAAGAGGGAAGTAAGGAAGAAGAAATGTACTCAGGAGAGGCAGGGGATGAGAAAAAAATTGATAAAGAAAACGCAGCCAAACCCGAGGAGGAAGCCAGAAAAAATAAGGAGGCTGAAAAACGCCAAAGGAAAGAAGGTAGACAAGGGGATGCGGGAGAAGGTCCTAAAAAAGGAAGAAGGCATCATCATAGAAGGGGACATAAAGGTGAAGGTAGAGACTGGGAAAAACAGGAGGAAGGAAGTAAGGAGGCTGAGACTAGGGGCGACGAAAAAGAAAAGAGCGACGAAAGCAAGGAGGCTGAGAATGTGGACGAGGAAGAAGAGAAGACTGCCGAAGACATAGAAACGGAGAGAGAAAACAGAGAGAAAGCGGAACGAAGGATCAAGAACAAGCTGGCTGGGGAGGGGAAGGAGGCTGAGAATAAGGAGAAGGAGGACGAAAAAGAAGAGCAGACTGTCGAAGAAAAAGAAGCGGAGATACAAGCAGATGATCAGACGGCAGAGTTAGCGGAACGAAGGATCATGAGCAGACTGGCTGAGGAGAGGAGGGATGCTGGTAAAGAAGCAGCGGTAAATGAACTGAAGGAAGCAATCATTTCCAGTGCATTGGGCTGATTGCCATCGCCATGCAGGTTATTATTACCTTTCCTCCAGCTAAATATCTTCCTACAAGCAAAGTTCCTTCTAATCATCCAATTATATCTGGGTTCTATGCATTATAAGTACACGAAAAAAAATATATATAAGTACTTAGAAAAAGAATAAACTAAAATAAATATAATCTAGAAAAAGATATCTAAAAACTAAAATAAATATAATCTAGAAAAAGATATCTAAAAACTAAAATAAATATAATCTAGAAAAAGATATCTAAAAGCTAAAATAAATGTACGTAAATAAATAAAAGAATAAACAGCGTAAAATAAAGAATTCAAATGCAATACACTCGATTATCTTACTTAATCCTACATCATCATATCATTATCAGAATTATTTATATATTAATCTAAGTCTGTTGCGTCGTATTCGTCGTTGAAATTAAACTACTCTGACTGACTATACTACTCTGCATGCATTTCTCCATCCTGTAAAGAGCGTGCGTTCAAGCGCTATGCTAGGGCTAGGATGCATAGAAGAAGCAGTTGTCTTTGTTCACTTTTTGGAAGCTGTAGATTTTTGCCTATGGCAAGATTTGAACAAAGAAGTGGCAAGCTACCGCGGGAGCTCATGTTGAACAGAATGAACACAACAAAAGTGATTCAGTCAAGTTTTTGGTTTTAGGCAGTCGCATGCATTTACGTTATTACGTTGCACGTACTAAACATGCTTTTCTGGTGCACTTTTTCAGTGTTTTTTAGTATATCCTCGTTCAGTGCTCGTTTGTTTTGTAAAGCGTGAAAAGTTTTGATTAGGTTGGAGTCATCTAATTAGTAATTAGTTTTAAGTTGTTGTTAATTGGGGTTTATTTAGTTAGTCATTAGTTCCTCCCGACCGAGCCCAGCTGCTAAGTTGAAAGTTTGATTTGGAGAAAGTCGTGGCTTTTAATTTTAATTTTAACAGTGAAAGGGGTGAACTGTTTCGAACTGAGTGCACGTGACCCGATATCATCATCATGGAGGAGTTTGATCTATTCGAACCTTTATCTTATGAGATTGAAGATGAGGAGGAGGATACTGCTGTGAAAAGTGGGAGGAAACGATCGGGATCTCGTAAGTTGAAATAAGACGTACATGTCCGGTTTCATTAATTTATTCGACAATTAAACAAAACAACAACATCAATTTGGCACGTAGTCATTCATTCACTCATGTAATTGGCTGTTGTTTTTTGTAGGTGACATTGAAGATAGCTCTTCGAAGAACACCAAACGGCAGCGTGTACGGAGTAGCAACAGGACACTGTCGGAGTTGAATATTGTTGAACTTGACCAGGACGAATGTGAGGACGATGTCATTGTCGAGGAAAGGTCAAGTCAGGCTCCGACAAAGCGAAGTGAGAATGAGAATCGATCAGTTCCGCCAATCCCTGCTTCAGGGTTATCCAATGAAAGCGGAAGGTCGAAAAAAAGTGTTCCTTCTTCGGGAGCAACTGTCAGCAGGGATGCGGACGCCCATGTGGAGGTCAAGTTTCGAAGAGTCCTAAAGCGTATTCCGCAAGACATTCCGTACTTGCCGGTAACATGCCAGGACGGGACTAGATTGTACCTTCGTTTGAAGGAGAAGGCGCAGGATCCGAAAGAAGAAGAAAGTGAAAGTCAGACCTTAATGTCTGGAAACTCAAAGAAGAATTTGATAGCTAATTGGGATCAAGTTAAAACCGAAGCTAGAGTTATTGTAAGTTGACACAAAAAATGAATTTTTAAAATAATAAATGAGTTAAAATCAGAAATTAAACTTTGCATGTATTTTTCTTCTTCCAGAAAGACAAATTCCATAAGGAATTGGCGAAGGCAGTTGCAAGTGATGTGGCTCGTGTGGAGGATGCTGAAGATCAGACCGATAACATTCCTGACTGCCTGTGGGTGGAAAAGTATAAGCCGAGGTCGTTTTTAGATTTACTCAGTCAAGAGGTATAAACAAAATATGTATTTTATTTTAAATTCCATTCTTTGTAGTACATGCATTTGTTTGTGTAGATGCAAACATCGAAAGTCTGTTCTCATTCTCACGTAAACTTTCTTAATTTATTAGGCAGTCAACACGGCATTGTTACATTGGATAAAGCTGTGGGATAAAACTGTCTTTGGAAACGATTATCTAGCGAAAATTAAGGCAAACCGGGAGAAGTATGCTAAACTAGGTAAGTCCATAGATATAATAATATATTTGGGTTTCTTTGGGTAAGTCTTCTAGTGACGGTTCTCTAAATGTGTTAAATTATTGTTTCAAATTATATTATTGAGACTAATTCAATCGTTTGATCTTTCATGGTATTTAGTGGCACAAGAGAAGGAAAAGGATGAGCGATTTCATAGAAAATCCTACTTACCCTCTAATGAAGAGTACGACGAAGGTGGTCGACCAAATGTAAAAATCGCGTTGCTTGCAGGAGACCCAGGCTTGGGAAAAACTACTTGCGCTCATATCATAGCAAAACATGCAGGTCTGTCTTGATTTAGTAGACATTCAAGTATTTTAAGTGACTAAATTAATTATCTTGTTTGTATTCATTCAATGAACAATGAAATGAATGTTTAATTGTATTACAGGCTACAATATTCGAGAACTGAATGCAAGTGATGATCGTTCCATTGAAATATTTCGAAAGGTTATCGATGATACAACGCAGTCCCGCGCTGAGATTTTCCACGACGGCAAACCAAATTGCTTGGTAATCGATGAAATTGATGGAGCACCGCTGGTATACACATTTGAGTTTTCTATTATACTTATCTAGTACAATTTAATTAGACTACAGTAATCTTGTAAGGATATGATTGAATTCTTTTTTTTTAACAATTAGGCTTCAGTCAACGTTCTGGTAGAGCTCGTTACTGGAAATGCAACGGGAAGCGGGAAGAAAAAAGCCAAAAAGTTCCTTCGACGTCCGGTCGTTTGCATTTGTAACGATCTGTATGCGCCTTCACTAAAACTGTTGAGAAAGCACGCGTTTGTTGTTCAGTTTCCACCTGTCTCTGTTCCAAGGTATTTACATTTAAGTTATTTAAATATTTCAAAAGATTACATTATAATGTACCTATTCCGCATTCGGATTGTACCTATGATTGTTATTTTGTTACAGGTTGGTTGATAGACTTAATGAAGTGTCTGACAGGGAACAACTCCACCTTGATTCAAACACTATTAAAAGTCTATGCCAGAAATCCGAGTGCGACATTCGATCATGTCTTTCTACCCTTCAGTTTTTGAAGCGAAAGCGGTGCACTCCAAAGGATGCTCTATTTGCTCAGATTGGAATAAAGGACAAGTCCAAAGGAATTTTTGCAGTGTGGGGGGATGTTTTCAACTTACCTCAAGAGTGAGTGCATTTAATCTTACTAACAGCCTTCCAAATTATTGCATTTTGCTTTTTGACTTCACGTAGTAATTCTTTACACAAGACTAACTAGACTAACGATCTGAACTTTTAAATTGTATTACCAGGAAGAGATATCAAGACTTCCAACAGGATCCTTCGAAACCAGATTCGAGATTTAGAAATGTCCTACAAAGTGTTCAAAGCTTTGGAGAATATGAGAAACTGTTTGATGGTGTTGTGGAAAATTATCCCCATGTAAAATACAGAGATGCGTACTTTCAGTCGGTAAGTTTGGCTTGAATCTGTACTGATAAAAGCTTTACATTGATTCTTATTTTTTCGGATATAATCTAAACATTGGGATTTTTCTTGTTTTAGCTGATTGAAGGTCTACAGTGGGCCACTTGGTTTGAGGACATTCGTGAATACACTCAAAAGACCCAAACCTATGGATTGTATGGTTACATGCCAATGTATTTCGTGATGGCTCATTTCCTTTACGCTCGGGTCCACCCAATAAAAATTCAGTTCCCTTCAATTGAGGTATTATTCTTTTTTTTCTAAAATTGTGACTAACTGAACCAAGATTATTAGATAAATATTATGTTGGAAAAATGCAATTTAAATATTGGTAATTGAATGTATTTAGCTTGCCTCAAGACTTCCTAAGTACCGAAATACGATTAAATCCCAAATTGGCGAAACCTCAGCCAATGCAGCTCGATTCTTGGATCCGTATATGCTAATTACTGATATATTTCCAGCTTTATTAAACATTATTCATCCATGTAACATCAGGCCGGTAAGTTTAATATCAAAGTTAAGGTGGTGCTGATCACAAACTTTTCAAACAAATTGATTCTAATGTAGTTTTTTATATGTATGTTTTTTATATATTTGAAGGTACCAACTCAGATATGGACTCAGCGAGAGCGAGATACACTTAAAAATGTTGTCGAAGTTATGTTAACATATAACTTGTGCTATACTCAAACGAAAAATCCGGAAACTGGAGCGTATTCCTTTGTTTTGGAGCCGTAAGTAGAGAGGTTTCTATCAAAAACGGTTTACGTTTTTTAATATTTTTTGTGTAAAGTCAGAATTTAAAAGTTATTTATGTATCTTATCTACAGGGATATCGAAGAAATTGTTAAATTCAAACTGCAGGATTCTGCTAGTAGCAAAAAAGTATTCCCATATGCGATTAAGCAATTAGTAGCGCGAGAGATAGAAACGGAAAAGCTACGGCGGAACGACATGATACCTGAAATTGTTCAGAAGGAAACTTTCAAACTTCCGGAAACCCCAAAGGCTTTATCTAAAACCAATGTAAAACGAATATTATCAAATCAATCATTGCATCATCTTCATTGTTCTTTCTAATAATCTATTTCTTCAATTTTAATGTTACTTTTATTAATGCATAATCTTTTATTTGTTCTAGGCCCTCAATATCACTAAAACTCCAGTGACTCCAATCAATGTCATTGCACGTGACTTTTTTGGCCGGCCAATAATCCCTTCCGCAGATACATCTCCGGAGGCCGAAGCGAAACAAAGTAATTAGATTTAAAAAAATTCTCCTAGTCCTAACCCATTAATTCTGTATTCTTAAAAACGTACGCTAAATGTAATGTCCTATGTATTGTCCAACAGAGAAATCACATGCCGTTTACTACAGGTTTAAAGAAGGATACAGCAATGCTGTCAGAAGATTTGTGAAGATGCGGGATCTGTCATAGGCTTCTCCGCAATCTAATCTGAACCAGATTCTTAATTGCATTTCTATGTTATAAAAGTGTTGAAAATGAATCGTAACGATACTGTGAATTAGTTTACATTTTACCTTATATTACATTATCAAATTATTTAATAAAATATTTAACTGAATTATTAACAAAAACACACCAATTATCCAATCTGAATTTTTTAAAGCACCAAACGCAAAGGACTCGCATCCTCCTCTGATACAATAATATTTGTCAAACCAGTTACAACTTTTAAAATATTAGCTAGATCTGGTAGATAGTGACGCTCCGAGCTACAATGATTACACAAGACAACAGAAGACTTGGCATGGACACAGTCAAGTAAGTCGTGGTGACTCATTTCTCCAGTAATCAAAAGATCAACCTTTCCAGCGATTGGCTTCAATAAAGAGCTTCCTGATCCAACACACACAGCTGCTGTCTTTACTTTGGGATCTGGAAGTACAAGTTGCCATTATGTATCAAAAGTGGCGAATAAATATTATATTTTAAATATATTTGAACATGAACTATTATATTGAGATTGCTTACTTCCGCCATATGCCAGTTGGACATATCCTAATCCTAGGTGGTTTTTAAGCATCTCAACTGCATCATCTAAATCCACCTCTTCGTCTAATTCAATCATCCTCCCTGCTCCGAATATGGGCTCCGTCGCCTTTTCAGTTTGTCTAATACATAATTCAAAATAATAAAGTTATATTAGTCGCAACTCAATAAACCGAATTGAATTCGATTCGAGGCGACATCCGGCCTACTAGATTAACCATAAAACTCTTACATTTTACCAGTCCAGTTGGACAACCCCATTTCAGATACCAGTTTCGTAATTGTCTCCAAACTCGACTTTCCAAACACGGTTAAAACTGCAGTCACTCCCACTTCAACTGATATCATAATGTCTTTGAAGTTCTGAGAATGGATCTTCTCCAACATGTTGGAAATATTTTCAGGACTGGAAGCAAAACAAATACTGCGACTGTCGGGATCCAGAAATTTTGAGGGGGTAATGGCTTGCAGCTTACAGTCAGCATTTTTTCCAACCCCTGTAATATTTATTAGGTTGAAATCATTTCATTAATATGATGCAACAAGGTGGTTGTTTACAAAAGGCTACAATTAAATATTCCAACAGGTTCTTACGGAGTGCATTCAGAACTCGATCATTTATTCCTCCAATTGTGCTGTCCAATGTTGTATGGGGGCTGTAGATGGATATGTCATTTGCCAGACATCGAGCAATCAGACGCTCCTAAATTAATCAAATGGTTTTACAATAATTACAAGTGTCAATTGCGATGATTTCCTGTTTCGCCATCCAGATGTGCGTGAAAATGGTTAGTAAGTACCTTCCAGTTTCCATACGAAATGCTCTTCATTCCAGCAAATATTGGGGGATGATAAGCAACAATCATGTCTGCCTTCTTTGCAATGGCTTCATCCAAAACGGCAGGTGTGAGATCATTACAAATCATGATCGTTTCGATGACTTTCTCCTTCTTCTCGTACTTGCCAGATCCAACAAGAAGACCAATGTTGTCCCAACTTTCACCCAAAAGTTGAGGCTTCAACCAGTTGTTCAATGCATTCTCCACCTGCTCCAAGGACTTTCCACTTGTCTGCGTCGCCATTTTCGGAACTTTTGTTTCAGAATTCTAAAACGTCCATAAACAAGAAGCACATCAGTTTAGTCAGCAGAAGTCAACACTAAAGTCTAAAAGTCAATTAGTCCATTTGCATTTAAATGTCTCCAATATCCTTACCTGTAGATTACTGCTGAAACTCCTTCGTACTGTCAAATCCACCGATAGATTTCTACTACTCGATAATAAAGTTGGTGCTTCAAAACAACAACAACTTCCGGTACCGGTAACCCCGCAGCTGCGAATAAGGTTTCTCGTTAAAAACTGAAATAAACAC
>JAQGAI010001382.1:0-14929 GCA_034696905.1 Lepidocyrtus violaceus | reverse complement strand
GGGAATAAAATAAATCATGATACAAGTTTTAAAAAAAAATATTTTTTTTATGCTCATATTTGACTAAATCAATGTCTTTTCAGATAACTGATCCTGGCTTGATTATGCCTACCGGTTGGTACAATGACTTTAGTGGGATGAACAAAGAATATGAAATGTTTTGCAAGTTCATGAGGTAACTGCCCGTAAAACTTCATGGTTTAGCGGTAATAGGAAGTAGAAGTTAGATAATTTTTGAATTTCCTCAGTTATGTCAAGCCAATATTATTTATCCAGGATTTTTGGATATCTGCCCCCAGAGGCTTACGAAGAGATTTACCAGCACTGTAAAATCAAGTTGTTGAAATCCAGCCAGCGACTGATTAAAATCGGAGATCCGGGTAACAGTTCTAGATGACATCATGCGTATTTCTAGTACATGTCTGGTTTTCAACAATTTTAAAACTGTTATATTAATTACTATGTCATGTCATTCATGAAAATAAGTTTTTTTTGGTGCAGATGACAAAGTCTACATAATTGTGAGCGGAGCAGTGGACGTCTATTCAAATCGAATAGGAATTCACGGAGACTTCATCCGACTGAACACAGCCATGCAAGGGGGACAAATATCGTCATTGTTCTCGATTGTCGATGCGATTTCGGTATTCCAACAAAAAATGCTTTGCTGCTGATGGACATTGCTTGCACTCATGGGAGTAGTCACTTAATTTAACTTTAATTATTTTTTTAGGGCAACTCCAAAAACATCCGCTCTGTTTACGCCGTCTCCAAACTGAACACTACCAAAGTGCTCGTCTTCCCCATAGCCGCACTGAAGGACTACCTGGTTCGGAACCCGGAATATCTGGTCTCCGCAGTAGTCCGCCTCTTGGAAAGGGGCTACCGTTTCCAATATCAGATTTTTCACAAAGCCTTACGGCTAACTACGGCTGCGGTTCGGGGCGAAGAAACGCCCACGGTCGTTCCAGCCGATGTTCAAATCCCTCCCGAAGGGGAGCAGTTGTCTGATGACGTAAGTACCACATAAAATAACAATACAAATAAGTGCCTTCTACGTTCTTCAATCAATCCCATTTTTAAATTTTACTCAGTGTTTTTATTCTCCTTCTAAAGCTCCGTATCGCCGCGATCCAAAGTTTCATGGAGTTTCTCGCCATTAATGACTGTGAATTTTTGAACGAGAACTGCAGAGTCCACGTTTTGGAGCCGCAAGAACCTACTAGTGAAAAATATGAAATAGAGAGCTCCATTTTAAACAAGCCGGTATAGCTAAACGGTCTTGCTTTCACTTTCCCCATATTTAACCGTCATCATCATCATCATCATAATTAACAATGCTGCCGATTGCCATTTGCATAGGAAGCCGCGTATAAATACGTCTACGCCGGGGAGCTGGAGGAGTTCTATTTGAAATCCAATTTAGGGCCCATGGAACAACAGTCCCGCCGGAAAATCGTGAAGGAGACTGTTGTGCCGGAAGCACTAGCCCATATTTTACCTGGCCAGGGTGTCGGCGGAATAACAGGGATTTTGGGCTACTTCAATGTGCTCTTCTTTCGGGTCGTGAAGAGATCCATCGTTGTCAGTCTCAATCTGGATTGTTTGCATGCGTAACAAAAAAAAACACCAATTAAAATTATGCATCAATAAATTATGCAAATGACTGACTGAATAGCTTATGATACATAACTGCTACTTCTTCATTATTGCAACAGCCTCTTGAAGAGACAGCCCATGGCAATATTTCCCATTGCGTATATCGCCGTGTACAGAATGTCCCCCTATATTCGGGCCATGGACTTCGCAATGGAATGGACCATGGCTAAGGAAGGCCAATATATTTTCCAGTTAGTGAAATTGTCAAAAAAAATAGCAGCAAAAAATCAAGTTTAGTTTAAATTCAAGTATGTTTAATGGGCTTCTACTTGATCCGCTTGTTTGTTTTTTTTAGCAAAGAACAAATGTGCTACAGCTCATACCTGATCTTGAGTGGCCGTGCAAGGGCCTACCAACTGGATTCAGATATGCATCAAAGGGCAATCCTGGAATACAGGGTAGGGTGGGGATATAAAGCCTCAAGATATATTTTGCTAAATCCCATTAAAATACTATTAAATCTCTACCATTATAATTATAGTTTTATTTGGGAATTAGGAAAATGACTGGATTGGAGTAATCGAATCCCTTCTCCAATCCAAAAGGAGGAGCAAGACGTGTGTGGTCATCCGGGAAACGGAATTTGTCAAGATCCCTAACGACCTTTTGCGCATCATCCTAATCAATCAGTCCAGTTCCGCCCAAGTCATGCTTAACTTCTTGGTTCAGAGGAATATCAAAAGTAATACATAAATGAAAATAAATTTAAATGAATAGCAAAATAAATAATTTTGTTTAATCTGTTATTTCTTTGCGGTTCTTTTCCTTTCAGGCCGACATTTTGAAAAGGTGCATAACGGAATGGATCATCCCTCCGTTGATGTGGATAGCTTCCGGGAAAGTAGACGGATTCATTCCATTGCTCTGATCCCGGTTGCGGAGAAGTTACCTTATTCCGTGCTTGCATCAGAGATCAAACGTCATTACCAGTCAACAATAGGAGCAGCAGGTGACCATACACGACTAATATCGGAACTTGTGAAATTAGCATAATTTATACTTAAGTCATATTTATATTTATTTTCAAGGCAGCACCTGCGCTATACTAACCTACACAAAAGTGCTGGCAGCACTCAAACTACAAGAGCTTACTATTAAGGATCAGTTCCAGATTGAAATGTATATTTTACGGCAGCTGGAGAGTCACGAGTTGGTCATTTTCATTGTATGAGTCAACAGTCAAGTCAATTATAATTTTAATTATTAAAACCAATTATCTGAAAATGAAAGACAAACTAGCTATAATAAACAGTAGTTAAAAACTTGGAGTTTTTTTTTGGCTGTCTGTAGTGCTTACCGGAAATGCATTATTGGAATGAAGTGTGCTCCTCTCACTCCGAAGTCATGTTCACCGTTGGCTGTTCTGATCTGCCGAATATTTCCACCAAGCCACCCGACGTAATTCAAAGCAAGAAATAAGCGTATTTAAATGAATGATAATGATTGGTAATTTTTTAATCATTTTTGATTGCTTCACTTTTATTTTCTGGTTTAGTTCGAAGAGGAAATCGTTGGCAAGAAAATTTCTTCGAGGAGAAAGGAGCTTATCATTCTACATCGGATGGATGGTAAACGATCTGAATCTTCCAATCGATTGAGTTCAGTTAAGTCATTTTTAAAGGTAAAAGTTCAATCACTTCTGCTTTGATTTGATTACAGTCGTATTGCCCAAGAATACAAAGGAATGGCTGTACTGTCGAGATTGGCTTCATTTTCACCACCATATTCGGCTTCCCGTCGAGGCGTTCGATCTACTTGGCGCTATACCGGAAGAAACTATTGTATGAAAGTTTCCTCAAAATTTTAGCGTGGCTTATTTTGCATAATGTTATTGGAAAACTCCTCCTTGGATTAATATTGATTGATTGATTGATGATCACAAAATTTAGATGGCAAAGTACCCCCTCCTCAACAGACCACTCACCCGAACCACCGACCTATCCCGATTCATCCGCTGGATACACGGACGGATGTTTGGAGTTCTCTTTAGCAGTGGTGGAACTCGAATAGGGGCACAGCTTGGGATGCTCCAAGCACTCATTGAATACAAGCATATTCCAGTTGACATGGTGGTGGGGACCGGGGCGGGCTTTCTCCTCGCAGCATTGTACGCAGTCTACAATGACTACGCCACGGTCCAGAAAATTATTGAGCAGCTTTTCAAGGTAGGAATATCAATTCCATTAAAAAAAATCATCCATAATCTTTATCCCTGTATCTATTACGTAATTTTGAAATGATGATTTTTGCTAATTAAGGATTTTAGGGTTTTGAGTAAGATGCAATGGGATGACTTGACCTTCCCCTACCTCAGCTTTGGGACTGGGAAACGGTTGCTCACCTACTTTTATCAAATGTTTGGCTCCGTTCAGATGGAGGACACTTGGATCCCCATTTGTTGTGTCACCACCAACCTGACCTCGCAGGATGTGAGGATCGATCGAAGTGGTAAATAAATAAACACTTTTTTTTCTCCTCCCAAATTCCATCTTTATCTTTCTCATATCATATCATTAGCAAGGAAATGACTCATATCTTAATTAAAATGACTTTCCTAACCTACTTCACTACTGCCTTTACCTTGTCATTCAGGACCGTTTTGGGTGTATATCCGGGCAAGCTTGTCCCACATCAATGGCTCCCCTCCTCTTTGCGATCCCATTGATGGGGATTACATTTGTGATGGGGCTCATGCTAACTCACTCCCTCGTAAGAGGATTATTGATTTTCTCCTCCTTGTTTTCCATTAATTTTAGCCAAAGCTAAAAGATAACTTACCTACCTTACACGAGCAATTATGATAATCATCTCATTAATTTAGAGGACATCATCAAGGAATTCGGGGCGGAGTACATTATCGCATTCAACACGGTGGGAGGGAAAGTGGATGATACGGATTCCAAAGTGGATCCCAATACGAGTATCCTTCGGTACATTAGCAACTCCATTAGCCACTTCATGCAGCAAATTGGACTGACGAACCCCACCTTTGAGAATGTGTTCAAGCAGCTTTCCATCACCCAAACGAGGATGTACGCTGCGGTAAGTTGGGAAAAGGAAATATTATTATCAGAGCTGCTCTCTTTTTATTTATTATGAAAAGTGAAAAGTTGACTTTCTCTTCATGTGCAAAGTAGGGAGTGGAGGCGGTTAGTAATCTGCAGCATATTGTCTATGTCCGTCCTCCTGTTGAGCACTTGCATTCCCAGCAATGGACGGGATTGCCCTCTCTGCATGTAAGAATTGAAAAGAACAAGCCATAGATGATGATGCATTTTTTTTTCATTTTTTTATTTTTCTTCTTCTTTTCAGAGAATCGGTTACTTCTACATGAAGGCCATTCTGGACAAGAACCCCTACAACCCGGAGATCCCTTTCTATATCTATTGGGCGAATTTGAAACGAACTTCCACAGAAATGGCCAGTGAGGGAGGACGAGATCTCAATAATTTTAATATAACCGTTAATTAGTTTAAAAAAAATGCAATAAGGCTTCCACTTAATTGTTTAAATAAGGCTGTGATAAGAGTTGATATTGTTAAAGAGTAATATATTCAGTTTCTAACAAAGTGATACGGAAATTTTACTGTTCATTAACTGTAAGTTGGGTCTCATCAAAAATGAGTTATTACTGTTATTAGTCTAGTTTTTTAAGTGAAAGTCGGAAATATATAAGCCGTTCTTTAATAGGCTATACTCATGCAAGAATTCAATTTCCTCCGTTAAAGGATTCCCAAACATTGATAATTGATTTGAAGCCTTGAATAATTACTACACATTGCACATATCTCGTATTAGTTTCCTGTAGGTAACAGGTCTCTCTCATCTCATTATGCATCCACTATCTTGATATTGCCGGTGGTTGGCTATAAATCGGCACTCATGTCATAATTAGATTTGCGGATAATGATAGCTTTCTCTTGATATTCCTCGGTTGCTTCTTACAATTCATTGGCAATTTACTGGCATTAATTCCAGCTTGATTTACAGTACAGAAAAAGATGAAATCAGTTTAATTGTAGGTTGACATTAACATGATGGCAATCCAAGGTCACAAAATAGAGGTTTCTCAGTCATCCAGTCAACTACTTTGTTTCACCCTGTCCAGGAGGCTTTTGACGCTTGTTCTTCCTATAAATTTTATAAAAATGAGTTTTTTCTTTCTACTCGCAAGCGTTTTGTGTATTACGAATATATCCTCGATTTCGTCACTAAAACAAAGAACAATATTCGGAAGTGAAAGTGGCTCGCTGGATTCCCTACTTCATATTAGTAATTTCATAACTGGTCTAGTCAGTAAAACATTTCGTAACTGCAGTTTAATTACTTTTGAGGATCCCCTCAATAATAATGCAGGACATTTTCTTAACAATCTAAATGCAAAAATTCAACTTGGAAGTTATCGCATAAAACTAGAAAATTATACTGCTGACGACAATAAACGAAACGATGAGCCATTTCATGAGCAGCTCGTCGACGCTCGAAAGTACAGCAGCCGGTGTATGCTAGCCGTAATCTTTATAAACCATGTGGATTCTCAGATTGTTAAAAGGATCCGGGACAAAATTGCTCCCAACTTTCTGCCAATCATTAGGAAGGACGAGGATCATTATATTTTCGTAACCCCTCCAAAATTTCACAGAAGTTTGCTCCTCATGAATGAGCTCCCTCATCGGATCAAGTTCAAGATTGCGGTTGGAGTAGAACAAGGGACTGCTGCTGGTCAGCTATCTGTATCGGCTGTAGACTTCTTCGGCGGATTTAACGGATCACCCTGTTTCATTCAGTTTAGAACTCCAGAGGAGGCCAACAATGTTGTGGACTATTTTCCTGACTTTGTCTGGAATCTGAATGGAGCATTGCTCCAAGTAACCTTGCCCGTGACGAAGGCGATGGTGGAGCCAGATCCCTCCACATCGCTAAATAATGGGAAACGGGGTCGTTGGATCTATCTTCTTGAAGAATATCTGATGGTAATAAAAAATAAAAATAATGTAAATTTTGCAAATCTGTTTGTTTGACCAAATTTTGCAAAACCGTCTTTGAAAATCTTTTTAATGTTTATTATTTTTTAGATGAAATTCAACTTTACATATTACTCTTATCTATCCACTGATATAAACGGACGCCCTGGGGCTGGAGGAACGGGTCTTAGATTGGAAAACGGAAGTTGGGTCGGCATGACCGGAGATCTTCTGTATGGACGGGCGGATTTAGGATTGGCAATTGCAAATTCGGCACAAAGAAGTAATTGTACTTGACTTACATATTACATCATCCAGACCATTAAATACAGCAGATACTAATTTAATAGCATACTTAACATGAATTATTACTCAATTATATTTTTCTTCATAGTCCAATACATCGGCTTCTCCGACACACACTTTGACTTCGGCTGCCTCACATTTGTCACCAGACAGCCCACAAAAATCTACAGCACTACCGCAGTATTCTGGCCATTCCATACCCTCACGTGGCTATGCCTAATCGGCAGCTGCGTTGGAGCATTGCTTTTCTTGGCATTGGTGAAAGTCATTTTACAGGATAATGTTTTTCTGACTTTCACTTTAAGTTTCTCATCCCAAGTGAGGTTCCTCCTAGCCCCATTTATAGAGCAGGACTACACCGTAAAACCGATGTCCACTCCCCTCCGCTGCTTCATTGGAATATGGTCATTGGTGGCGATCGTTGTCACGAACATGTACCGATCAAAATTGGTGACTTTGCTGGCTTTCCCCGTGCTTGTCAAGCTACCAGAGACTTTTGACGAGCTGGCTTTCTCCGACTTCCAAATCGGCTTTATGAAGCACGGAGACTCCGCTTTGAATACGTTCAAAGCGAGCACAGATCCTGTTTATGTGACCCTGCTAAAGAGGATGGGGATCATTGAAGGCGTGGGCCTGGAGTGTTTGCGGAACGTCCTCACTCACGAGAAATATGGATGCGTTGCATATGACTTCGATGTGGTTTTCCTCCTCGGGAGAAACTTCACGGATGCGGAGTCCCGGCAGATAGTGGCCGCCACTAATGGACGGACATACAATGTCTGGCTGGGGATTGCCACGGAAGCCCACTCAATCTACAAAGTTAACTACGGGAAGGTTCTGGGCTACACCATGCCATTCCATTTGGGTCACATCTGGGGCAAAATGGATTTGCAGAGGAGTGTACGGGAGGAGAAGAGAAAGTGGTGGAGGGAGACGGGTCAAATGGACAAGTTGCGTTCAAGTTCTCAAGATGCTGATGATTCGAAGGATGTATTGAACTTTAATCATATTCGTGGAATATTTTATATGTGTTTGGGGAACGTGCTTGCCAGCGGGATCGTCTTAGTTTATGAAATAGTCCATGTTTATATATTTTTGAAAGCGAATGATGTGATACACAGACTGTTTCATCGTCAGCAAAAATAAATCTCAACTTACCCCAGCCATCTGTCAATTAATTCAATTACATGAAGAAAAAAACCTCATGTGTATTTTTTTTTGTAATATCCGTTCCCTCTTCTCTCTGATGGTGAAAATGAAAAATAAATATAAATACATTAGCTTCAGGATGGAGAAAGAACTTTTCCACCGATAAGATAAAATGCATATTTAGACCATATTCATATACATATTAGACCAACTAAAAAATGACTTCATTGTAGCTCAAAGCAGTGCTCATATTTCATTAGCCCCAGACAGCGGCTTTTTTCCATCCTGTAATCTTTCATCTCTCTCTTTTCCTCCACGCAAATGCAAATTGCCAAACGACATTCAAGCGTCATTCATGCCTTTTTTTCTCCGCTTCATTCAAGCCCGAAAAATGTCACAGATGGTGAAGAAAAAAAACTGGCAGCTTTCCCTTGTCTACCTCTTTACTCGTGGACACCAGGAGAAAAAAATTACGTAGATGTTTTAATAAGCGTAAAAAAACACAGACCTGCTCCTATAATAAATATTATTATGTAAGCCTATACGGAACTCTTATCCAAAAGTAAAAGGAAAACTTTCTCTTGTATGAACTATTCATGCGCAGCATTTTCAATTCATACTCCGTTCCGCACCACCACCACCACCATCACACACGACAATGCAATAGCTGAAGCGATCGAACAATATTTTTCCACCAGCAGCAAGAAAACCCCAGAGAGTATGGGAATAAGACAGGAAGAAAAAGTAAAATCCAAGCGTACACCACTCTTTGTATAATGCATAGAGAGAGGTATATGTCTACCAAGCCAAGTTTATTTTTCGGGTTGGATGAAACCATGTAATGTATGGCATGGAAGAAGTTGGTTCCTCTGGTGTTGGTATGCGGTACAGTGACAGCACAATGTGCGATCCCCATCCTCATCATCATCATGAAGAGAGCAAATGAAAGTGGCGTGCATGCTGGTGAAAGCACTTTCTCCTAGCAAGCTGGGAGCTCGCATGTTGTGATCCTGTTATGAACTAAAACTGGTTCCTGTATAGTTCCTTATGCTTCCTTACCAAGAACCAAGAAATATTTTGCCTAGGAACTTTCCCTGCTGTTTTCTCTTCACGTTTGTTTTCCCTACTATGCATATACATGCTTGCTTGTGACGGGTCTATTCATTCTGGGGGAGCTCAATAAATATTCAATATGCTCACATTTTGTATTAGGTACTCACTCTGCATGTTTTTAAATACATGTTGTTGAAGGCTTGGTATTATGAGCTCTGCATGGGATTATTATACAAGACTATATTAAAGTTGTTGTAAGTAGGGCTAGGGTAAAAGTAACAAGTCTTTTTTGATACTATGCCCATGATGAATGCAGCAGAGACATTCTGGATCTATTAATAGAAGCAGCATAGCATAAGATAAAGTTAAGGAAAAAGTAAGTCGGAGGCAATACTAATATGACTTGGCTGGAGGAGTCAACAATGGGCGTCCTTGGGATAACAAGGCAATGGAGGGAGTACATCAGTGGGTCACGTAATTATTGAATCTTGCCATTCGTATTTTTTAGTGGGGAGCTATTTGTGAGTGGGTAAAATAAATACTTATTTTCCATCTTTGAACAATTCAGAGTTGTTCATAGTTTTGAAGGTGGAGCAGTTGGAATAACAGTTCAATATTGTTCCAAGGATGTAAACTGTAAACTAGCTGGCTAATTATAATATAGTAGTTTAGTGTTGTAGAGTGGCCTTTTTGTTACTTCAGAATCAGCACAGCGCACAATTTTAAATCGTACTTTTACTTCGACAAAGCTCTACTTTCACTGGTGAAAGTTATTCAGTTTTGAGTTTAAGTTTAAAAAGAAATAATTACAAATAACTATGCAATGAATAATCTTTCAGCAATTATTATTTGAATAAAGTGAAAGTGAAACATGACTGCACATAAAAGAAAGAGATTTTGGAGGTTTCCTTGAGGTATGCTTGCGTTTGCTGTCGTTTAAGGTTTAGTTTAGGCACACATACAACAACTGTTAAGTAGATAATTTTTAAACCAAAAAATTGTGAAGTAAACTTGTTTCGAGAGCCAGTATAACAATAACGAAGTCCTTCATCTCATGAGTCATGACTCTGCATTGTCATCTATCTATCCCAATAAATTAATACTGGATTAAGTTAAGCATAAAAAATCATCGCAAGGAAAGGAGAACTTGTCATTGTCATTGATTGACATTCAACATGATGCCATCCTGCAAGATGAACGAGACGAAGCTGGAGGTGAATGAGAACTACGAGGATGCGGACCTTAGTGACGTCGATGACGATGTTTTTGTCAGAAGCGGTGGCCGGAATGGCTACTGCCTTGACTATGATATTGCGAAGAAGCCGTTGATGACACCTAGGAAAAAATCGGTACTTTCAATTTAAAAATTTCATTTAGCAAATATTTTACAATTTTAATGGATCAAAATGTTTCCTAATCTGTTTTTTTTTGTCCAAATTTGTTTTGTACTACTTTCGTCTTTGTAAAGCAGCTGCTAAAAAACTATTCAAATAGCTAATTGAAATTAATTGCTGTCTCTTTCAGTATGGATTTGACAGTATTAAAAACGGTGGATTACATACGGAAGTCCGATCCTCACCCCCCGCCCTGAAAGTACTATGCATGCCCATGTGTTACATCATGATTGCAACGTTTGCAATGCTAGGTAAAAATCACAAATACAAACATCTCAGAATATCCTACCATCTTTATGTAATTCAATTTATTTACTAAGCCTGCTAACCCTAATTAATCTTATCAATCAACAGGATTGGTAGCAGTGATAACATTTCTAACAAACTATGTCTCCTGGCCCCTAAGCATACTAAATCTATGGACTAAGCCTCCGAATCGATTGAACACGTTTGGAGTTCGCCCCTGTGATAATATCCATGTGGAAGATGTTTGGGTTCAGAAGTTTCCCAAGCTGCTTACTGAGTCCGCGTTCCGTTTACTTGACGTAAATAATGATAGTGTCGACGATATTGTATTTGGCTATGCAACAGGTATATAGACGTCTAGTGCACCCAAAGCTAATTACTATTAAAAACTGTCCGTAATTATTATTTTTAAGTATTCTGATTTACATATTTTTTCCCTAACGTTTTCAGGCGCTGATGGCTACGGCGTCCCTGAATTCGTCTGTGATATTTACTTTGCCGGCCAGAACCCTTGTTTTGGTGGTGTATTAGCTCTAGATGGACGGGATGGTTCGGAACTCTGGAGGCATTGGACGGTACATGAAGTGTACGCACTTAATTGTCACGTGGATATTACCGGAGATCACATAAGAGACTGTTTAGTTGCTGGAAGAGCAGGAGTAAGCGACACAAAAAAACTAATCCATCAAAAATACATTAAATCGATATTTTATCAAAATCTCAGCGTTTAATGAACGAATGGTATTTTTAACTTCACAGGTATTTTGCGCAATTAGTGGAAGCGACGGCAAAGAAATATGGGCTTTCGAAAAGGGTCCCGCCAAAAATTCCATAATGAACATTTATACAGCCCAGTTCATTAGAGATCTTAATAATGACGGGGTGGTTGAGATATTAGCAGTCCACGGTGGGGATCCCTTGGCCGAGCCAGGTAAGCTAATAATAAAAAGAACTAAAATATATTTTACGACTTTCTCCGCATTTTACTACTACATTTTAATTTAATCTCATTATTTTATTTTATTCTATTCCCATCTTGTTCCTATCCATTTCACAGGGAGCCTCACCCGGCTTTCCGGACGGCTATTAATCCTCAGCGGCAAAACAGGTGAAGTCCTGCAATGGGTTGAAACTCCGGACGGGAAGGAGAGTTACTACTCCCCACAAATCCTCACCGGAAACGACGGCACGGATTATGTTCTTTTTGGCACCGGAGGTGAAACCCATGGCGGAGGACTGTACGTCATATCACTCGCTGACCTGTACAACGGCATCATCAAAAATGTATGACACTATAAAAGTAGCCAGCTCATTTACTATTCCTCTGAAATGAATGAAATTTTACCGCTTTCTCTTGAAAATAATTTCCTTTGGCACAAGTGGCTTGGAAAATATGAGAAATTGACTGTCTTGCCCTAAATTCGCCGAAGTGCTTTCAAAGTTTTAAATGGATTCCCCTCCAGAAAATTTGAAAATCCGGAAAACTTTCTCTTTTGATTATTGTTTTAAATCATTTTACCTCTAAACCACTTTATTCTTTAGTCATTTAAACTTTCACTGTCACTTGTCATTGTTCCCTGTTCTCAGAATCTCCTCCCAATTTAATTCACTCAAGTTTTGCAAGGAGGGAAAGTAGAAAGCAGTCACTAATTTTAGTACATACTTCATTTCATACCTTTATTCCTCATCCCGAAATCTTTTGGTTGCAGGCCAAACTTATCTACCAGGATGAGAGTAAAGGAGTGATGATCCCGCCCGTGATTACGGACATTACGGGAGATGGAGTGGATGATATCGTGATGGCCATGTTCAACTCGACGGTCGTTGCGTTTGATGGTACCTCATTCCAGCAGCTCTGGAATCACACTTTCCCCAACTCAGAGACTTACACGTAAGTGGGAAAAATTAGTTTTTGTAGGTAGCAGCCAGTCGGAGTAATAATTTTAAAGGATTGTTGGAGACGGAGTTGACGAAAGTTTGCAAATTTTCATGGAAGCATTTTAGGCCAGACTGCTTTCACAATTTTAAAAAAATAAGTAAGTTGAGTTGCGTTTGGGTAGCCCTTTGTGACCCGACCATTCTGATTAAAGTAAAAAGTATTTTATTTGTCTTTCTGGAGCGTATGGATTTTGTTTTAATTAAAAGACAGTGACGGCTACTTAAACTTTGCTTGTTTGCATATCTTGCTGATTAATTTGATGACGGGGATTTTAATGAGTAGATTTTATGTACCTCTATTACATAACATAAGAAGCGGGAAGTAAGGAGTATGTACGCTGTTTGAGAGTCTCACGTTACCCCAACAATTTAGTAGAAGCATGCAGTATAAGTTATAACTTATCTGTTAGGAATTCAATCCTTGGAATTTAGAAAACATCAAAGGCAACTTCAAAATTGTTTGAATTTCTTTTTCATCCCGTCAGCTCGTGCTCGAGACGCAACAAGTTTTTGAGCTTTTGCCTTCCGGAATTTTAGAGTATCCCATGTCGTAGATTGATGTTGTCACTTGCCATACATCTCTTGCCACACATGGGGCCTAAATTATTTGATGTTCTCGAAGTTCAATGATGAGCAGGTATTTCATTTTGTATGTACTTTCTTTCAAAATTTTCAGAACGCCCACACCCGGATTTTTCAATGAAGACGAAGTCCCTGACTTCCTAGTCAAATATCAGACCGGCCCTGGATTTCCCGTGTATTACCATGCTCAAGTAAGTCTTTAGTCCTCCCTCACAATTAGATATTACTGCGGGTGCTGGCTTCTGCATGAATAAGTTCGAAAATGAAAAATTTTGTTTCTGCCACCTATATCCTTTCTCCGAATGGACTTTATTGGATTGTTAGTATTGAAACGTGTTTTTGCTTGACTAAATATTTCCACACCAAAACGGGTCTATAGTTGAAAGTCATTCACGAGTGAAATATGAGCCTGGACATGTTAAGTAGCTAGCTAGACAGGCGTTAATTCCATCATTTTATTAGTTGCTCCCAAATAGTTTCAGCTCCAATTGACTAATAATCCTGTGTTAATGTCAAAGTCAAATCACTTTCACAGTTCTGCCTTGTCACATTTCATCTGTTTAGGATGACTTAGCTATTCTGACCGTCCTTTATTGCAATTGCGTAGTAAAATTGTAAATAGTATTAATATCAACTGGAAAGCTACAGCTGTTGGCTTTTTTTTGTAATTTTGGAGAAAGTTCCAGAATAAGCACCCAAATCATTATTAGCACGTGTTATGGAATTTTTTCAGAGTCAATTATGAAGGGCACTTTTACCTAATTATTATTATGTTCGTAGGCTTTAATTTCAATGAATCACGAACAAGCTAAAATAGAATTGGAATAAAGAGAAACGCACGCTTTACACTGGAGTTATTGTAAGGAAAGAATTTATTGAATTGGAATATAATCCTTTCCTTCGTGATATACCTTTCATATCGTATCGTATCATAATGAACCCGTCAAGTTCATTTTTCAGTTGGTGCCTCATTTTATTTTTAGTTACCCTTTTTCGTGCAAAAAAAAACCACTTCAGTGAAAGCAGGCGTTGAAAGTTATTTGCATATTCCCCTAAACACATGAGCTACCATATGGTAATCTATCTGGTATTTAATTTCACATCCGGTTTTATGAGATGATGCTCATCAGATCATTATCATGATCATAACATAATCATTTTCATCATCAGTATCAGTCATCCAGGATGACTCATCCTCTTTCTTTCTCTTTCTCCCATCCTCCTCCTATTCATTATTATTGAACTATAGTAGAGTATAACTTTCTACGACGTAGTTTTAACAACTGACTTGACTTGCTGTTTTTCAGACAACCGTTCTGGATGGGAAAACAGGAATGCCATTGCTGGAGACCCCAATAATTGACACAATTGGATCTCAAGCCTCCACTCCACTCATCCGGACAGAAGGCTACGGGAATGACATCTTCCTTTACTGGAGCTCCAACTGTAAAGGGTATGAAGGGAACTCATCCGAGTTCTCATTTAAGAAAGGTTAGCACAAAAAATATTAAAATCTTCTTAATAATTTCGTAAGAATTCGTGTGTTTTCCATATGCACTTCAGCTTTGGCGAAGCACAGTTTAATGGTACTACATACATGTCGCGCCTGAGCTCCCGTATTCACCTTCTGCGGCATCC
>JAQGAI010001381.1:0-14930 GCA_034696905.1 Lepidocyrtus violaceus | reverse complement strand
ACTCAAAATGCTAAAAAATAATGTTCGTTGATTTCTTCTTTGTTGCAGGTCCATTGTTCCGAAGCCGCGTCCGTACACTTGAAATGAAGACGTATTCAAGGCATGTCTGCAGAAGTAGTTTTACGTGTCTGCACTGTGCACTTTTTATCTCCGTAATAATAATATACTTAGGCATTAAATAAATAAGCTTTATCTGCATTTCAATACAATTTCCTTCTTATCAGTTTGCCATTCCTTGGCTACGTTGCTTCTGTTTCTGCTGCTGATTACCGAGAGAGAGAGTAATTTTCAAAATGGATTAAGTCGATTGAATAACAGTTGGATACTGACGTAGCAGATTGACTGCACACGAGGACGAGGATGGTATGAAGGGAACTAATTTTTTGGAAAGAGGAAAAAAAGTGTCAGAAACAGGAGTAAACCTTATGTGGATGCGTGCATAAGGATGTACGTACCATCTATTTGACTCAATTTCAAACCATATAAAAGTTGTAAGGAAATGCTCATCTTTCTATAAATAAATATAAAAAGGAAAGCTCACATTACATGAAAGATCCATTTACAGGAACAACAAACGAGATGAAGACGAGAGAAAGTGCACTACTCAATGCTCACATCACATACGCTACGGGAAATGGGAAGAAAATAAAAATAGAGTAGAGCTGTTATAAAGCCAAGGCATCTTATGATAATGTGCATTGAATTAAGTTTTAAAAGAGAAAGTACGCGGCGCAGTTTTATTAAGCTAGACTAGAAGAAGAGTAAAAAAGTAGCTTCCATGAAGGAAACGGAAATAAGAAAGAAAGCTGCTCTTTTTTCCACCCTTCACAAATTTTCGCCATATGCAGAGTGATGAAAACACACCGGTATTGTGTTAATGCTTAAGCCATCGTCAAGCTGGCTGCAGGAATGGAATAAGCGTGGAAATGGACAAAGAAAAGGTGCAAGAAGAAAAAATATATGCCTATGTCTTATTGTCTGGGCTTTCACTCCCTGTCATACGAAAATAGTTCACAGCTTGCTGGAAATGCTGAAGAAAAAGAAGTTTTTTTTTCTCTTTTTTTTACTCAAGTGAATGAAAGTTATCCGCAGTGAGGAAAAAAAAGAAATGAGAAGAATTCTTGATTACAGTTAAAGTTTCTTTCCCTGGAATGAAGAAATAATAAGATGAGGCAGATAAATTAGTTCAGCTCCACTCTAAACAGCTTTAGTTTTAAATGTGTAAATAGTAATCAGCCTGGGATTTATAAGGTAATCTAGGAACATAACTTGGAAGGGGAGTAGAGTGGAGGGAAGAACATTAGTTTCTTTTGAATGTGGGATTTACACTCTCTTTAATTCACAAAGATTTACTTCCTCTTTCCATCCACGTTTCCATCTATTTTATTTCCAAGTAATAAAATTTTACGTTGTCCTCATTTCACTCGGGTTTATTAACGTTTATATAAAAGTCTACTATCCAATCAATAGAATGACGACTACACTACATACTTAAATGACTTATTCTGCTTCCGTATTGACAATTATTACATCGTTAGATTGGGTAGCTATTTACGAACTTTTTACAGCCATCAATTTCATGTAAGATAACTAGCTCACCAAAATATTTTTAACCGTTACCTTTCTTTAGTGTGGCTTGAAATTCAACTTGCAATTTATGTTTATGTCCATTAGTTATTTATTTTGTAACGTTTTTTTTTTCTCAAAGGAAAGCTATAACTTCCTGAAGGGAAAGAAAACACGTGTATTTCTTCTCCAGACACTTCATTGATGAAGCAGCGCCGTGTGGTGAATGGAATGGTCGTAATTCCAGCCTAGGTGAAAGTTATGTATTCTAGGCATAGGAGTGCACGCGTCCTAATAAATTATTAAGGAATTTCCTGTTCTTGATAGGTAAGGAGTAAACATTGAAGAATTGGAAACCGCTGGCACATCATATCCTTCCATAATATCCATCGTTTGTCCAAATTCTACATGAAAATCCAATAAACGTGGGAGTGGATCGAGAGAGAGTATCATTATCCTAACTCATTCATCTTTTACCAACTGGGTTAGTATAAGCATGGATTATGCAGGCATAAAAATTAGCCGCCTTCACAAGTAAAAACTGAATTGGGCTAAAATTGGATAATAAAAAATAAATCCTACTCTACTCTTAATACGTATCCGTCCGTATACATATTATTGCAGATCGATAGGTAATTTTCTCTCCCATTTTCCCCTATTTTGACTTCAACCATACGTTTTCAAAAGTACTATGGAAGGCAGCTGACTCTTCCACACACTCCCACGTTAAAAGTTTTAGCCGAAACAATACGCTTGTCTGAACCGGGTTAAAAGTCAGGATCCGGTATAAGGAGAAACACATGGTGAAAGTAAACAAAAAACTTGATCCAAAAGTTCAATCCAACATCCAACCCACCTCCCATTAAAACCATACATATTTACTGATACTGACTAATTCAAAGAAAATTATAACGGAGAAATGTGATAAATAGGTGGGCATGTATGCTCGCTTAGTCTAACTTGCTCGTTCAAACTTTCCCAACTAAATTTTTTCCCTAGACTTATTTTTCTCTTTTAACTCCTGACGAACTACAAACATAAAATATTTGGGAATGTCGTTGTCTTCACTGTTCTCGAAGCATACTAGCACATAGAGTTGCGTGATGCATTAGTCTACCCACAACAACTGAGAAAAACATGGGCATCGCGTAATAAACTTTGTTTTATCCCAGCTTAAAACATACATTAATGGCTGTCATTATCATTAAAAAAAATATCTACAAAGAAGAAAGAAAGTTCAATTGCTTATTGCCAACTGGTAGAAGTTGAATTGCAGCTCATGCGTATGTATAATCCCGTCCAATGTGACAAAAATGTTACTTTTTTGCACAAAGGTGATACAGTTTTTGCCATCTATAAAAGTTATGTATATGTATTTACATTGATATGAAAACTTTTGGCTAGTTTCTCAGAGTAATAATATTGTTGTGCAGTAGAACGAGACGTTGGAGGAAGGTAAGGATTTATTGTTGTTAGCTCTGAATAATGGAAGAAAATTATGTTTGTTTCGGTATGAGCGAAATATGTACAATGAATGGTTATGATTTTTTGTCAGGTTAAAGGCCATATTGTAGCAAGCTGTTTTTATTACTTGGCTTATTATTACTATCCTCCTGGTAGCGGTAGACATATGGGATACAAATAATTTCTTCTCTTTTGAAACAATACGTTCATTACACTGCTACACCCCACCATCATCGCTCTCACTAACTGACCCAATGCACTTCTCCAACTAACTAAGTTAGTTCGGTTATTTATAGACGTGGATTGGAATATGTTTTTCGTATAATCCACTCCTTTTACCATTATGGATCAAGTCCGAGTTCGGATAAGTTTCTTTACTTTCTCCAATCCATACCAGTTTTATTGCCCTTTTCAGAATTTTTTCCTAAGGCTTTGGCAAGTGTGCTAACAGGAACCCTAATCACGACTTTGGATCTTGTCTTAGGAAATATAGTGATTTACTGCTACACCTCCGGTGCAATTATTCTCCTAGATGAAGGAGAAAGTTTTGTGGGGGTTAAAAAAGAAGTTTTTGGAGCATGAAGGCCAATAGTATTATTGGTTGGTAAGACTGCTGGTCGATCTGACTCTAAATTAATATGACTTGTGTGATAACTTTTCTTATGAAAGACAGTGAAGGTAACTATTTGTTTCCAATTAGCATAACTTTATCGATTTTCCTCTGAATATTTTTGAATGTATTTAATGTTAAAACAAGGGTATAACGAACAAGTTGCAACGAGTATAAATAGAATTTAAGACAATTGTAATAATTATAACAGCCCAGGTGTGGCTAAAAGCTTTGGAATGGCAAGTCTGCTTTTTTTAGAATGAATTTACTTGCCTCAATGATTTCATGAAGGACATGCCCGTAATTGCAAAGGATCTCTTTGTGGTTGAATGTGAAAGGTACCTAAAACTTTCTCTCTTCTGTGCTGGGGTGGTAACAAATAACATGTACTGCCTATGCAGCTTATAAACCCTATTTTTCCGTTGGTTGCTCTTGTCTTACTCTCCAAACAAACAAAAGCTTCGACATTTTGGGGAAATAAAACAAATCTGTAAGTTTTTACTATGCTACCGACAGCGTGCCACATAATCATGATCAAGTCAAAAATGTTTGTTCGATATGTATGGAAATATGATCCAACTCCGGTTCAAGGTTGTTCTGGATAATAATTTATCTGAAAGTTTGCATTTAAAATTCATTATTTTGATTAAAATACCTAATGTATGTAATTGCATTAATGTTTAATCAGGGCAATAAAGAAGTAAATACTTGTTAGAGCTTGGATAACATACAACATGCCATACACACCAGGACATATGGTGGCAAAAATCCGCTTGGGATATAGCTCAAAGTCAAAATGCGCATTCATATCAACATACCTGCAATTTGATCTACCCATAATTACCATAATTACATTTTATTATGACCGATATACCTAGTTTACTATCACAGGTGTCCGAGAAAAAAATCTATTATGGAAAAAAACGTTTCTACATATGACTATACCGCGTTGATGAACCATAGTTCTTTAGTCGAGGCTACACTCAAAGCTCATGAGAATAACTCAATTACATACTCACAATCATACATACCTATTTGTATAGAGAAAGTTTACGGAGAGTTACTTCCGTAATAAGAGAATGCGCATGCATGACTAACCATTTCGTGTATCATTTAATTATTGCTAATAATCCTACATTTTACATTGGATGAAAAGGAAAATATCGTAGAAACATAATATATCTTTGGTTTCGAAATACATACTTCCGGTTTGTCTTATGAAGAACTATGTCGCTGTAAACCTAAAACGCTATCAAAGTGTAATAAATCCATGTCATGTCGACTTCATTTTGTTTTGATCAGTAATGTTTGTAATTATCTATTTATGTACATACGTTTAAATAAAAATGCATAAAATATGTAATGATTAAAGAAAATTGCAGCCATCATGAGTAATAGGTAATCAAAATAGAACTTTTTGCACGCAATACGATATTTGTCTTTGATAAAACCTTCTGCTACTTTCCATCCAGTTTCAGGAGTAAAGCAGATGTCTACAAACTACTGTTGAGCAGTGTTCTCATTTTTTATATCTTTATCTGAAAATTCGTACCGACCACCGGCTGCATATGATTGGATCTCTAGTACCTGCCTACGTACTTTCTCCAAAGAGTTAAACAAATTTCATTAATTAGGGATATATCAAATATATAAAAAGTGCATATGCATATGCAGCTACCTACCCTATCATCGATCTCGTTCTTGCCAAAATACCAACATTATACATACAGGTACTTTTAGTGAAAGTAACTTTTGAAAGCAAATAAATTACTCCCACTGATTCTTATTTGCACAACTGTATTATGGACAGCTGCACAATGAAAAAATTATGTAAAATACTTTTTAATTACGTTGTGATGAAATCGACCAGGCATATTTACAACATAAGTACAATATCGCATTCACGTATGCCACAAATAATAACTTTCACCAGGTCAGCCTGTTCTGCAGCTAGAACTGTGCTGAACATACACAGCAACTTTCTTAAATTCATTTCCCCATATCTTACATGTAAAATTACGGAGCAGAAGAAAGCCCATTTTGAATTAAAAACTGGGAGTAAAGGCCAATTTAATTCTTTTAGACAGATAAAATACTCTTTAAAATATAATAAAAGTAATCATAAAGAAAGGACTTGCTCTTTCCTTCGTTTAAACTTTTCAATCCAACTGAAAATCTTGACTGAAGGAGGAAGGGATGAAAGAACTAGAAAGAACCTGTTCCACTATGCAAAAACTCTTTGGTAGTTCTGCTCTACAGCCGTAGATTCTTTATGCTCTAAATTTTCGTATTTGCACAAAAGAAAAAGTTTCATTTTATTTATTATTTCTCACCACGCCTTCTCCCCTAAGAAGACTAATAATAATAATAATAAGTAAGACCTAATATACAAAATGGAAACTTCTTCCAAAGACGATTTTTCTCCCTTAAAAAACTTGTTATATTTATAAGAGAATAAGAGAAATGAGAAGTTAAAATGCATTCTCAAATCATCATCATTAGCTTTAAAAAATATACACAGTATGTCCAACAGTTTATAAGATCTGAATTTAAAAGATTTCTTGAATATTTTTAGCTTTCCTCCCGCAACCGTCTCGTCTATCCCTCCCCCTTCCTCCTTTTTCATTAGCCTGGAGTAATACATTTACCACTGTTGGTACCACCCGCCTTCTCCTGCCTTCCTTCTTTGCTGGTTGAGCTCAGTTAAAAGCATAAAAGTGACAGTAGGGAGAGCTGTATTCACCATATTAAATAAAAGTTTAAACAAGTTCTCTCCTTTTCACAATTCATTTTACAATAATTTCAACTCTCCACCATTCCGTGTCACCATGCTGGATTCTTTTCCTAGGCAGTTTCCTCTCCGCCTTTAGGACTTCTCTCGCGTTTCCTTTTTTCTTTCTCGCAGTGCTTGTGGCAAGGACAGATGGGAAAATTTGGAGAAAGACACTAATTAACCATTCATCTATCTCTTGGACAATCCTCATTAGATTTATGAGAAGGAGAATTTGCATTCGGCCTGGTTTTCGTAACTTCTCACACCCCAGAAACGGGGAGAACAGTATCATGATATCATCAACATCTTGATTCACCATATAAAAGAGACTACAAGCTCTCTAGACTAAAGCGTAAAGTGCTCCCACGCTAAAATATGGAGATTGAGATCACAGATTGTCCTTCTCGTCCTTCACAATTAGATGGTACGGATTTCACATAGACCATGAGTCACATATGTGGTGCGTTACGTAGCAGTATTAAGTACCCGATATCAGTCCATTCAGTTCAAAAATCATCCTCGTGAGCAAGTACTAATTTCACTGGTTAAAATCAAATTTATTAGTAACTATACGAGTACATTCAACTCTCCCACTCCCAACAGGATAAAACTTCTGAAAATTTGCCAAGATTTGATATTGAAAAAAAGTGATAGGACAAAATTCTACATCACACTAGTTGAAACTGATAATGAGGATTTAGTTTCAGTTTTAGATTCCCACATCCACTCATTTAAGTCAGATTTGTTCCTCTTGCCAATAATACTGTATTATATAGCTGCCTATGCATATTGGAGGAACATATTTTTGGTAATTACTACTTACTACCCACCCAAGTACAATGAAGTTGACAAAATCTGGCTATTCACCAGCCATCTGCCTAGCATATGGAAAATGTTGACCCCAAGCAGTAATATAATTTTATGTATTATTTTTAATGCTTAGCATAACTCCCTCCAGTTGAATGTTACTTGACACAAAAGTCGCTGTGAAATTAGCGTCACAAGAAGTCATACAATGAAGGTTGATGTTTTCCATACACATGCCCTATTCCACTTTCCACCATCATTAACAACGAAAAAAAAAAATACTGGAGCCGGCAGCTTTTTAATGCGTCCTGTGAGAGTAACGACGACCAAAAAGCAGGTCCACGCCGGGATTTTGTCTAATTACTACAAAAAGTAGGTTTAGATATCAACCACGAATAGGTATTCACAATAAAAACCATCGGTTTGCCTCCAACCCGGTGAGAACTGGCCATCAACAAAAATCGTGAGAAAAGTGCATTCCAATTTTATATTACTTCCTTTATGGCTATTATATGAAGATTTGGCCCTCAATTTACCTCTCCTGTGAAAGGTACTTGAACACTTTCTGAAATACTCCATAAGAAATTCACTGTGCAAGTTTTCTTTTATTTCAAGCCAGGCCCTTTTATTACGCACGTCCCATCGTGATTTTAAAAAAATGCGCAATAATATGCTTCTTGCTTTATTCCCCTCACCGCCTACCAGCAGCATGTCTCTGAGGGTGCATGTTTAGATCATATATCGCCATTCGCGTTTATAACAGTAATTTTCTTTTGTGAGATGAAGCCCAAAGGCATTAATTATCCATACATGTGGTTGGGTTGCTGAAGTGAAAGCAGCAGTGAGAGTGTTCAGCAAGACATCCTGAACTGAATGGCACTCCACGGGTGCACTCTTACACTCCTGAAATTGCTCATTGCAGCACATCATAATCATTATCGTAATAATAATCCTGTAATTACATGCGTGCTATTTAGTTTATCCCCTTGAAGAATAACAGGGTTGACGAGAGGAAGTTGATATAAAATAACAGAACTGTCGTAATAAACATAATGATAATTACCACATTTATAGCAGCGGCAATGCCGGGCTGCTTAAATCAATTGTGCTGCTGGAGAGAAAATTACTCACAGGTGTGAGCACTAAAGACAAAGTAGTTTGCATACATTTCAAATAACTACACTATAAAGCTTGGACTATGATACTTTCTCTACTTGATCTGCAGTGTGTTCGTTAATCCAGTGACGGCGCTCATTGTCCTTTATTATTATAATAATGAAAGAGGCAATGCTTACCATATAATAATCCACACGCACAATCATTCATTGCACACAGACTGATTCTTTAAACCCGAAAAATTCATTTCTCTTTTCCTTATTCCTGTCCCTAAGCCAAAGTATTTTCACCGTTCATTTTACTTCAGCCGTTTTGTACAGCTTCCAAAATAAAAGTTGAAACCATCATCATCTTGATATTATTACATTGCATGAGAAGGTGGAGTAAACAGTATTATCAGGCAGTTTTTCGGTAACTGTTAGGGTTATTATAGGAAAATGAGTCGTAACAGATGGGGAGGAGGAACGGAGGCTCCAGATGGTGCTTTGTTCGGTGGCCAAAATGGAATTGTGTTCACTTTCTTTAGCCCAGCCAAAAGGATGGCTGCATGCAAAACTACCATCAGAAATATTTTTCTTTTGTCCATTGTAAAAATGTTTTTTCAACTTCACGTGCAAACTTCAGTTGGTACATTTTTTTCTACTTTTTTATAACCTGGTGATATGGGACTCCCTTAGTGCCAAGTGTTAGTAGCACCACCACAAATTGCAATAAAATGCAAAATCGTGCCCTTTTCCTTACGTGGACAAAAACTTTCTCCAATTTAATTGAAGGAGAATTATTGTAACAGCAAGAAAAGCATTAAGATACATACTTGCATGTGTGTCTACACACAGGTTACTCATTGGCCATTTAGCTTACATTTCCACATTAGAAAAATACTACTATTCACCGGTCGGGCCACCGGTAAATATACAATTGCATGTTGGGTCAGAAAAGTTATTGCAACTTTTTGCATGTTTTTTTTTCGCAAGCTACAAGTGCTCAAATTATAATGGCGGAACAAAAGTCAAAATCCTTATAAAATTTAGAGTTTAGGAGAATTTACGTCTTTCTGTTTTAAACATTGCAAATCATGCAACTAAAGCTAAACTGTATTACTGTATAAAGTAGTTGTACACGAGACAAGAAAGAAAGTTGTGCTTTTCAGTCTGTAGGATTGCTTCGCTTCCAAATTCAATCCGTATCCTGAAGGCATAAATAGGGATGTTTTATGTAAAATTACAGATTACATGAGATTTAAATTGACGAGAAACATGGAGGTTAAATTTTAAAAGCCATTCCATTGAATAGATTACTAGGTTAATGAAATGCGTCCCCATTTGCTGAAAACTTTTTGTCTGCAAACAGAATCGTCGTTTTCAGCTTTTGGTTTTACTTTTACTCTTCTGGTTTTGCCTTTTTATAGTTTGACGGATCTGTAAACATTTAGAACAGGAAGAAAGTTTCTTCATATAGCATACTTCTTCAATTTATTTGCTAAAAGTTAATGAACACGTGTGTAGTACTGTGTGCAGTTAGCGAAGGTACTTTCGGAGCAAAGGACGGCATGAAAGGTATTTCGAATTGGTTTTCGACCAACACATTTCCAATTATAACGACTAGGTCAACCACAAAATTAACTATTGGTGTGGTTTATAAAATGAAATAAGTGAAGCAAAATCAAAGTACACAGCAGCGATCTCATGGAATGTAGCAAATGACAACTCATTTCGATGTATGTGTTTACTACCTAATGTAGTCAGGTGCCCCAACACTGTTACAACCTTCTGGCACACACGTACTAACAAGAATTTTTCGGAGGAATTTGTTGTGAACAAACTTTTTTCATTTTGTTGTTTAGTCTTTTCTCCTTTGAACATGGTACGATTTTGTTTATAAACTGAAGCAGTGCGCATTTTTGCTTATTATGTTTACAGAAAAAAGTCAGGAAAGCAGAAAGGAAATTCAGTTTGACTAAAAAAAGGCATTTCTTTCATCAAGTCAGTAGCGGTAGGTAATAAGCATGTACTAGGGTTGGCAAGTTCATCAGAGAGAAAAACATAAACATTTTTTAAAGACATCCAAAATCCAAACTGCTCCGTAAATGGAAAGGAAATGAACTAGCGGGAAAGGGAAAGTCAAAACTGATTTCCGATTCCTTTTAACATGCGTCATATGTTTGTACATCAAGAAAATGAGGGAGGTGGATTTTGCTGCGTAGTCATTTTACGGAAGTGTTTTTGCTGTGCTTGACTGGAAGCGTTGATTAGCAAAAAGGAAACACAGACTCGATTTGGAACGCCAAAGCATCGTCGGAGTATTTTAGAGTTTGTTTGTTGCAGCAATGCACATTGCTACACTCACTCAACAACTCACACAGTGATTTTGAAGTCAGAAATGTGTAAACAACAATATTTCCTGAAGTCAACTTATGAGTATATAGTCGAGCTGAACCTATTTTTGTTTTGAATGACTGATTTGCTTTGTATGGTCTCTTTGTTTCACTGTCAATCGCAAGAATTTGCGTTGCAATTTTGACCTGAACTAGCGTGAACCTAAGTTTGCAAGGATTTTGCTTTTTGTTTAACCTATGCCAATATTCAATTTTAAATGTTTAAGACACACACTTAAAAATAGAATGTTACTTCCTACAAAAATTCACATACTTCAAACGTAAATGTCAGAAAGTTTCAAAAAGCAAATTCCACTACTTCCTATGACTTGTTGTTTGGGTTAAGGTGAAAATCCTTTTCCACAGCGTATCTCCTTTCCCTTTACAACTAGGTTTTAGTAGCATCAGCCAAAAAACAAAACAAGCCATATAGTAAACATCTTTTTTGAGGAATGAACTTTTATACAGCACAAAGAAAAAATGAAAAGGGTGTGTGCTGTCAGTTATTCAGTTTTGCTTTCAGTATTTTCACTACATACATTTTGATATGGGCTATGTGTCCCTTAAAATAATTCAGCCTTTTATAGAAGAATCATATAGAAACTCACCAGTATTTTTTCAACTTCCTTTCACATTTTTTTTTGTATTTTTGTTAAGCAGTGAGAGTTATGCATATTTATAACAATATGTTAAACTGTAAATGTTTTTTTTTTACTTTGCTTAGCCAGTGAAAAGTAGTGAGTGGCTAAGTAAGTGAGGGAAAGTTTTTCCTACATTGAATTTAATGGTAAAAAGATTGTTTAGCTGACAGGGAGTGTTGGAGGAAATGGATGTGTGGGTGTGAACTGACTCCCTAGAAATATTTCACGTAGTTTTACAGTCCTGGTAATTGTATTCACACTTTAAACCAGCTACAAATACACATGTTTTTCCTTCGTATTCGCACTGAATCGAATGCTTGATTATGTGGAATTCTCGCTAAATTTTTGCATAGGGGTTTTCACACAACACCAAGTCAAAAATTACTGGGTTGGTTTTTGATTTTTTTGTTTTAACAAAAGCCTTCTTCAGTTGTATTAGAAAGGAACTCGCTTATACGGAAAACATATTAGATTGTCTAAATACTTTTTTTTTGCAAAATCATGCATAATTGCTGATCCTTGTTAACAGTTTGGTAGAACTTTGTTTGAACATTTTTGGTGGTCAGCAAATAAGTTAGGATGAAACCTTCCAACCATAGCCATTGTAGCACGTGTCGTAGGTCAGTTTTACTAGTCAGTATTTTTCCAAAAGAGAAAGTATCGGCATGCAAAAGTTATTGTCAAATTAGCTTATAATTGTGGGGAAAAACTTTATCTTATCCGATGCCAGTTTTACGTTCAGGTTTTAAGAAAAGTGATTATATTATTCAACAAGCCCGTTGTAGGTGTACCTTCGCCCATGCATGAGTTTCTAATTGCTCATTGGCAATGGCAATCCTCTAATTCTTCTGTACCCAATCCATACAATATTGTTGACTGCAAAACAACCATTTAAACGTAATACTTTCCTTCTTTCTTCCTTTCTTGCGGTGAGGGATGAATACAAACCAGACAACTGGATACTTTGATACTTGAATTTGTGAATGGAGTGGTCTCCCAATATATGTATGCCGATGATCCCGCACTTTTCATTTTAATATTATTGGCTTTTTCCTCACAGTGATGATGTCACGTAGTAGCTTAGCTTTGCAATTTTCTCCTCAAGAGATACTCCAAAATAAAATACTTTCGCCGAATAGGGAGTTGAGAAGAGATTTGGGTTTGGTTTGGTCCACCACTTTGGCTAGAGATATGAATTTTGTGACATGCCAAATAACGTGAATTCTAAACTGTAATGTTTTATGTTGTCCGGATTTCCCTCAACAAAATGAGAATCTTCTTACTGTTATTTGTTGCTGAATCTTTGGTGTTTGCCAATTTTTTATTCTGTGGACGAAACAACCATTACGGGTGACAGTATCTAATAACTATTCTGAAATGTAATAACTTGTCCAAAAATCTTGGTTCGTTATCTCTGCCTTAAGGTTTAGAAAAGTGTTTTCTCATCATGAAATAAATTTTTCCTAGCCATGTCCCTCAAAAAACAACATTTCATATGACTAAACATTTGAAAGTGAAAATTTGGTGGAGTACGGAATAGATATGAAAAACACTATATTTCATAGTGAAAAATTGAAAAAAGTTAGTTTTTAGTTTAATTTTATGCAGTACATGGCTTCAGCTTTGAATGCTCCGTAGAAGCTCCCCACACCCACACATAAGATAAATCTGTCTATCTGCCCCAATCTGAGTGAAAGCAATTCATTACACAATACTTATCCGGAACTTGAAAAATTGTGTTTGAAAAGCTGCGGGGAACCGTCACAACCGTTGTCCACATGAGTTTACGCTTGAATGAACAGAAAAACACAATACTGCTTTATGGACCCGGAGAAAAAGGACAGGGTTGCATCATGGTTCATGGTTCCGTATACTGTATAAGTGCCGACAAAGAATGAAAATTCGTGACAAAACCGTGTAAATATCACCTCAGAACCACCACCGAAAACCCTCGTCCTCTGTAACACTGCCATAACACAACTATCAGACTACCACCCACCACTTTTTTTCTCCTGTTGGAAAAATCACAATTTTGCATTCTTCTCCTCTTTTTCTTTTACAAAAATATATTATGAAAGTTGGAAGCTAGATAGTTTCATACATTTTCATGAATAAAATGAGCCGAGTGGAAACAATTTTTTTTACTGCGTGAATCAAATATATTCCATGAAACTGCTCCTTCATATGATAATTTTTGTAACAATGCTAAAAGCTGCATATGAAGCAAGTAAGGAAAGAGCCCTTTCGTGACACGGCACGGTTTAAACGGAACCTTGGGAAATCTAGCCATGCACTTACTTAACTGTATCATGTTGGTTGGAGTAGCCAGCAAAGTAGACAGAGCGGAGAATCCAGTGAACCCACATCTCATTCCATTCTTGCCCACGTCACTGTATATTTATTGCAAATAGTTCGATGTTTTGCGATTTATCCAATGTTTTCATATTTGGAGCATGTGACGCCAGTGATTGCAATGACGAAAAGTAGATTGGCAATAAGGGAAAAAGAAAGTAAACATATTATACGGACAGCTACCAGTTAGTAGTAGTATGTATCCATGAAAGAAACATTTTTTTATTCCTGGCACCAATAATACCAGCAAACTACTCAAAAGGTTGCAAAGCGTGCATTTTGTTTTGTTTATTCCAGTTCCATCCCCACCCCAGAATCACACCAACGGTTACGTGCCAAGCGGGGAAAGAAAACGGTAATAGCCTCCCACTATCTATTTACTCAGACTACACTAAACTCTTTCGTTTTGTTCCAACGAGTTCCATAATATGTTACGATACATTATACGGGCATATCAACGGAATCCATCCGCTCAACAACACATACCATCTTTTCTTTTCACATTCCTTCCAGTCTGTTTTTATTTCCCATGGTGGACTTTTCCTGCTACTGTGTGTGGTTACCATTGGAATGGGAATGGAATAAATGCTCAAGAATTCCAGGACCCATGCAAGAGCCGTATATTGAGTGACCTACCTTTTGGAACTTGCATGGGTCATCCGTGTTTGTTATCCAATAGATTTATGAAGTATACCTAACAATGTATATCTCCAGCTGGACGCCCTCCTACTTAAGCTTATCGAAGATGGGACTAGAGTTGTTGAAGCAGCATGAGAGCATGCAAAACAGCTTTAAAATTGTAGTCAAATTAGTCCACTGTATAACCATCCCGATGATATGATGCCCGAATAAGCTTGAAGTTGAAACTAAAAGAAAGGATAAGTGAAATTTTCAACAATTTGGATCATAAGGATTTCCTTTCCCTCCATTTAACGGACATGGACTTAAGGCAGGTCAAGTAAAAGCGGTGATGTGTTTGTACATTATGCTTAAATAAATGTAACATATGAGGTGAAGGAGAAATATTTACAAGAGATGCTACTTTAAAATCATGTGATTTATCGATACGCACGACGAGACTTCAATTATTTATGGTCTGAAAATAATGACGTCCCATTCGAAGTAAACTCTTTTCTTCTCGTAAACTCCGTTTGAAATACAATTCATCGGATTTAGAATTGGAAAAAATATTTAATATTTTTTTTTACAACATGTAACAAAAAACAT
>JAQGAI010001380.1:0-14933 GCA_034696905.1 Lepidocyrtus violaceus | reverse complement strand
CGTAAATAGTTTGAACTTTGTTGCTAAATAAATTGTTAGATAAATGTACATAAAAACTGTGAAACTTCTATGTATAAAAATATATGTTTAAAAGTGAGACGATAAAGCAATTAAGTTGACATTAAGTTGTATAAAAGTTAAGACATGAAATGAAATGTTATGCCCGCATTATATTCTTCGGATATGCAATATGCTGTGTATAATGCATTTTAGTTAAAGTTACAGTTAAGAAATGACAGAATTTGTAATTTTCATGATAAGAGTAACGCGATGTTTATCCTTAAGAATAAACAGTGAATGAATAAAACGATGCCGAAATATGGTTTGAAAAAAAAAACAAATGCCCACCGTCAAATGCAAATCATTTACAATTACAATTTAGTTATATTTTGTAAATCAGAAACATTTATTGAACTGAATTTTTCTTTCGAGTAAATATAGATACGATACGGTTTACGTTCAGAGATACAATAAAAGATTTAAAAAAGTTTGGTCTATCCAAAAAGTTGCTAGTTTGCTAGTTACAGGTATGTAGTACACGGAGAAAAACCGGAAGTCGGCTGTTCCTAAAATTAATAAATCTAAATCTAAACCGGGGATTGGAATTATCTTGCGTATTTAAATGTCAACTTTCGAAAACAAATAAAAGGTACTTTACATAACCAAACGACTGACCACACAGTTCAGTCAGACGCAGGTAAGTACCCTAAAGTAATAAATACATTTTTATTTACCTGAAATGAAATAGTGCTCACATTTCCAATATTGAAGTCGCGCATCAGTGCAGCACAGTTTAGAAGTGCCAAACATTTAGGTTATTATGTACTACTAACAATTATTATGAGAATAGATCAATAGAATTCTTTTTTTTTGACTTGTCAATCCCGTTCTCCTCAATATAATTGTTTGTCATTTAGGATTCTATTTTGAAATAGTCTTTGGCATACCGTTTGGAAGTACTTGTTTTGAATACATTTAGACAATTATCTAGTTTGCTACATTTTTAAATAAAACTACAACTAAGGATTATACAATTTAATCAAGACGAGATTACGTAAATATAAATAGACCAGTGGAACATTTCATTAAAAACAGTTCTGACTGAGCAGAAGAGCAGCACCAGTTTTCCTACTTAATATAAAGATACAGAGTTTGACATGGCATGACATATATATAACAATCAAATCTCTCTCCCGTTTACCATATAACAGCAGCTCAGTAGTCATTCTCAATCTCAAGTAGTGTAATAAAAGGAGAAAAATAATCAACTTCGACCGTTGATGATGGAATGATCTTATTTACAGGCATTTCATGGGATGGATTGGACCATATTAAAGAATTTCAAGTATTTTATTTATTTATCGAAAACGACACCATTTTACTGAAACTGACAATCATTCTTTTAAAAAACAAGAGCATTCTCTGTAGGAGCAGCACCCTTAAAAGCCCTCCCATATTTTAACTAGTATGTGCCTAGTTATTAATTTTAATACTTTTTCTTTGACGATTTTTCCGTATAACAGGCCTATCAATATAATTTAGAATGAAATAGTTATGTAAGTAAATACATTTTTATAAACTTTTTTTTTGCATTGGCCTACATTGACTATATTTTTTAGATAAAATTTACATCATGTAAAACCATTCGCCTTCTCCCCAAAGAAGTACCTACAGTCCTTCCTCATACCCTTGCGTAAAGATCCGATATTTGGCATTGGAATTTTTTTTAAAGTAGTTACTTCTCAACACAAACTACGGTGTCGGGTGACAACCCTACCATTTTTAAATACATACCTACACCAATTTTCCATTTCACAATCAGT
This sequence comes from Lepidocyrtus violaceus, assembly GCA_034696905.1. Classification (NCBI taxonomy): domain Eukaryota; kingdom Metazoa; phylum Arthropoda; class Collembola; order Entomobryomorpha; family Entomobryidae; genus Lepidocyrtus; species Lepidocyrtus violaceus. The sequence goes on along the minus strand of JAQGAI010001380.1, from coordinate 13,110 downwards.
CCATATTGCCTATACATTACCCGAAACGCGAAGAAGTTAGTAAAAAAAACGGAGTAAGACCTGGAAAGTACATCGGTCAAGTACGATATTTTATATAAAATATATCTGCCTAACTAATTAGTAGGTATGCTAACCATACGATGTAGTTGAGTTAGGTAATACGATTTTTTCATCATCAGACATACCTGCCAAAAAGTTGAAAAGAGGAATAAGACATTTCTGACGCTTACTTTAGTTTTCAATATAATTATTAGTAAAATTCATTATTATCCATGCCTAGCCATACTGAATTGTACGTAGAGAGAACTGAAAAAATCTTTTCAAGAATTTCAGCCACTCTTCACATAATAGTCAAAGCTGGACGTAACATTTCATTTGACTTGACTGGATAACCAATATTTTTGGAAGTTGAATACTGAATACATAATGTGATTTCAACGGTAGGTAATTTTTCCAACTTTCACCCAAATATTACGACACATCCACCCACCCGAATTAAATTTACGAGATAAAATGAGACAATGTTCAGTAGCGGAAATGGCTATTAGAAGACGTGTACGTATGAATGAATGCAGTATAGGTAAAGTAGAGCCATTCATTATAGAGAATTCTTACGTTACAGCAAGAGGCGAAAGATCTCTGGATATTGTACAGAAAAATTGGAAATCTATATAGTTGTATTACAATAACGTTTAGATAACAACTTGTCAAAATGACATTCCGGAGTTGTCTACTTACGCTTAGCAGATTGGAGAAAGTCACTTCACCTACAACACCAATTTATTTTCCAAATTCCAGATTAGATGGAAGTGGGTATATAATATTTGTCGTTGTTACATGGACAATTTATGTTTTTGTAGAAGAACGAGAGTTGACTAGGGTATCTATTTCATTTTCGTTGATTCAATTTCCTGCTTTTCAACTTGGCATTTTGTTTCGAAGAAAGGAAGAATACCAAGAGTAAGTACTATCTAGATTAGAATGAATCGTGCTACTTATGAAAAATCGCATTTTAGAATTAGAATACAAGAATATTTGTGTATCTGAAGAGGTACATGGGTACAATGGGGTAACTTACATAATATTATCGTTTTGAATTTTCACGGATTCAAAATGTAGTTTGGTTAAACTGACTAGTTAAATATATTTTTAGAATAAATTTTTTCATTTGTCTAAATATTGTTTTTTAGCTATTTCTATAATTTTTCATAAAATTAGATTATTTTTTTTTGACAAAGGCCGAAGTATTTTCTTTTGACTTGGTTGTTTCAAATGTTACGAATTAGTGGATTGGGACATAATATGAATGAATATCTGGCACGATTCTTCCATAGCTTATAATCAACAAGCCAATTGTTGACGAAGACGTACTGGGGGAAAATGCAAACTTTCTTATGACTCATCTCATATCACATTTTACATCTTCCTTCCATATTCCAACATGGGGCTCTTAAAACTTAGTTTTCAAAAGACGGAAACATTTTCTTTTTCATTCACACCGGCTATCAGGCGAAGAATTCTGATTTTGCTGAGAGTCCATACTCGACCTCCTCGTTTTTGTACATTTCAATTGCCTGCATAACACATTACAAAAAGTATTTCAGAAAATTAGATTCTATCCGTTTCATTCCGTAAAATCTACATTAGGTAGTTTCTCTTTGTTGCGCACTTTCAGAATTTTATGTGGATTTTTGGTTCTTTTCATAATTGTGCGGAATTATGTAATTCAATAGGAAATACAATGGCAATATTCATGCTATCCGTTTTAATTAAATTTAATTGATATAGTATATATCAATCATCAGGGTACAAAGTACAAAATACAAAACACCTACCCCCTGTAATAAATCATTAATTTTTGCAAAAATAAAATAATGAAGCATTATCATTCACAAATTAAGCACTAAAATAAAATTATTGCAAGAATCACAATAACGTTGGGCAGAAAGTAAACAAAAAAGTCTTCCGTGCTACCGTCCGGGAAGGAAATGGCCTGTTTTATCATCATACATAATAATTACTTACATAATAAATCATAATAATTATTGTAGGCATAATAAATCAAAACAGTTAGTTAAGTCATCATTGACGAAATCAAAATGCAACAAAGGCAAAAACAGCAAACAATAAAAATAGCAGTAATACTCCTCCTTTCTACCCATAAAGAGAAAATTGTTGCACTTGTCATTGTTATCTCCATAAATATTTGTGAATGGGATCCCATTCCATGGAATAACAAAATGTACGCATCATATAGATTTTATGCGCTTGTAAATGTGTTTGGATCAAAAGTAATTCTTGTTTTTTACCAACAATCCACACTTAAAATCCTGAGAGCTCCCTATAAATACTTATCTTTATCATTTAGGATAACACAATACAACTACATAGCAAAAAAGTGCTCATATGCAGCAGTAGCGGAGTTTAGCATAAATATTCGCATAATATGGGTAGGTATAGTAGTAGGTACTTATTCATCATCACCGTTTTTTTTAAACTCATCATCACCAGCCTGTCTGACTTTTCTTCAAGAGTAAAAATAGAAGGGTAATTATCGAAGTTTTATGTTTGCTTGCGAAATCTCAACACAAGGATGGATGTAGCAGGAGGAGAGAGAAGAGGCAGTACTAATTACCTACTTTTTAAAATTATGTTTCTTCAAAAAAGGGAGCTGTGAATGCAAAGACGACCATTATATGTCAAAGACAAAAGGATTGTTTTTGTCTCGACAAGCCTACTTATTTATAGGACATTTGTTTAGAAAGTACTTGAGTACTATATATAGCCAGCAACTTTTTACGTCAGAAGAGAAAGGTGATCAAGTACATTTAATTAATGTAGTATAATAAGTTGTAGAATAAATTATTTTATTATTATTACATTACACTAATGACGGTGGTGCTGCCAAAAAAGTTATATATTTTTTATATTAATGTAGAAAGTACAATACAACAACACTGATATAGGTATAGGTGTACATAGACATTTATATTAAGTACTCCCCTTTTTTTTATTAAAAATCTCGGATAATTATTATAATAATTATACATAAATACACGGAACTATGTAAAGTATGATTATTTACGATTGACGTATATATAATTTGTATTAATTGTACGTATAGTGTTTTAATAGATTTTTTTAACGGTTTTCTCCTACAGATACATTGCTATAAAGAGAGAGAAGGGGATGCATTGGAGCCGTAGAAGGTGGAAATTTTTATGCTTCGTTTGACTTGGCATTTTCGGCAAGGTTGTTGGTAGCAAACGACTACAAAAGAGAAACAAAGAGAAAACAATACATAGATTTATATACAGTAGAGAGACGAGTTGTGGAGGACCTGTTTTGGATTTTTAGTATATGTAATCTTAAATTAACACAATCGGGAGCATAAACTGAACTGAATTTTTTTTTAAACAATGAAATATGTTATAATGAAAGTGAGATAGAAGGCAGGCAAGAAAAAGTTTAAGAAAAGTGAGTTTAAGATCACGTATACATTGATTGATTAAACAAATGGTGTTAGAAAAATGTGTGGCAATTATTTATGAAGAAAATAAATTGATGGAGAAAGTACAATGATGGTTGACCTATTGTCGAATGGCGTGAACATTAAATTAGGAAAAGCGAAAGTAAATTGCTACTTTTTATTTTGTATCTGATTCACCGTGAATCAGCCTACAAAATGCGCCTTACATAGGTCATAGGTGAAAGTGAATAGCTGATTTTTCCTCAAACAATTTGAACTTGACAGTTACTCGATAAAAATGTCAACTTGGGAGTTTGTTCCCGTATTCTCAAAAATACGTATTTTAATTTGCTGCTGGTGATGGTAGAAAGAAGGGTGGCTGATCAGATTACATAAAAAATAATTTCTTTTTTAAAAGCAAGTGAGAAAGTATACAGCGTTGGCGCAAATGGTGCAAGTGAACGTGAATTTTTGCAATAATCTAAAAGACAATACAATCCTAAATATTGACATAATTAATGCTATATTGCTTATTTTGTTTGTTCTATCATAATGACACTTGGAATGGCTGGTGCAACCTGTTCTGCAACTGAAGGAAAAAATAAGCCAATAATGATACACTATAAAAATCTCTATAATATATTTATACTAGATTTAAATACTGAACACTATCTATGTAACAATACGGCTAATTATATAGGATGTTCGAGAGAGAAAATAATAATTTCATTATCATCAAAAATAATAACTCTGATGATGAGGAAGGGAAGTAAAGGGAGAAAAAACATGTCTACGAAAATAACAAACCAGAATGGAAAGGGAGATATAATAATAATAATTATAATAATAATAATAGATATAAACGAGCTGTATTAGTAGATGAGATTAATACTTACAGTCTGAATATCTCTAGTCAAGTCCTCCAGCTGCTTCTCATGGAGCTTCTTTAATTTCTCCTTCTCCTTGTCATGTTTTATCGCTCCCTGCTTCCTCTCCTCGATGAACTTCTTGGTGTTGTTTTGGTTCTTCTCCCGGAGCCGACGCTCCTTCTCCGCCTTGTTCCTCAGCGTCTTGTCGTTGGCCACTTCCTTGGCCGTCTCGACAGAGACTTTCGCCTGCTTTGCCCGCATCTCCTTGTTCTCTCTGCAAATACAAATAATAATCAGAAGTAATTCATGGAATTGGAATGGGATGGGGAGAGGAAAGTACAACACTCAAGAAAAACAATTAGATTTTGTGTACTCTCTCTCTCTCTCTGCCAACAGCACGCTTCACTTGAATGGGGGAAAAATTCTTCGAAGAAAAAAGGAAAAACTACTCAGCAAAATATTGACAGATGGAAAAGTACCAACAACAAAAAAGAGAAGGGAAAAAATGTTTGGACACGCCCATCTGCTTTTTACTAGCTCAATATGGTTTGTGGTATTAGTCCAATAATTTAATTTCATATTGCGAAAGTAACAAAATAAATATTGCAAACAATATTGCCAATTTTGTTCTCTTCCACCATTTCCCCCCACTTCATGGAAACCAGAGCGTTTTAATTTACAAGTGGATTATTATTGCACCCCCGTTGACTTTCTCTTTTTCTTTGACATTTTCCTATTCATACTTGCAACACCACCACCCCATTTCTCGTCGTTATTGGCTTCATTCACGTAGAATAAAGATGGTGATTGTGAATATGATGATGATGGGGATAACGTTATTACCTTTCATGTTTTGCGTCCAACTGTTTCATCTGATTTTGCTGGGAGACCTCCATGAGCTTCTTTAATATCTCCTCCTGTGCCTGCAAATGAGCCTTCATTAGCTCCCATTCTTCCCTCCTGTGCTTCTCACTCATTTCCGTCCACTGCTTGGTCTGCTCCGCCACCACTTTTCGCACCAAAGGATCATTGACCACATCGTTATTCCTGGTGATGAGTGTAATCATAGACGGGAGGGAGAGAAAGAGAAAAGGAAATGGGAAATTATTATTATTACAGAGCACATTCATTACATAGTAGTTATATGTAACTTGAACTAGATACGATATTATTATATGATATGGATAAGCATATATTATATTTAAGTGTGTGGATATAACAATTTTCATTATTATTTCATTTCCACTCAGTATGCACGCCATCAAAAGGGGAATAATGCTTTCACTTCGAGTTTCACTGGGAATTCTACATCATATCTGGAGATAACCTCGTCATATCAAAACGTTCACAAAAGCTGGTATTAGAATTGTATGGTATGGTCTATACGAGATGACTAATACTACCCACTCCAGTGGCATGTCCTGAGCACGTGAACCCCCCCAATTCATAAAAAAATTGCTGGCTTTTTCCTCTCCGGCTCTCCAGACTACATATATGTACCTAGATCATGGTAATTTTCAACATGACCTATATCGAATTATTATTACACTGATAAGGGTTATTTTATTCCAAAAGGATGGGATGCTGCTATTATGTGGTGGTGAAAGCGAAAGCCCAAACCTATTTCCCAAGCCCTTTAATATTCAGACGGAACTCATCTCCTAAATACGGGAAACCGTCGTCGCCATCCAATTCAATGTGATATCATCCTACTTTTTCTCAGAATCATCATCATCATCACTTTCAACAGATGAGCTTCAGACCAGACCGTATTATTCAGCCATTCCACATTGTGTGGCTTTGTAAGTGTAAGCAGTCAGCTTCATCAGCCCACACGGATTACTGGATGGCATGGCACAAAGAAAGGATGGATTATGCAGAAACCAGATGGTTTGCTTGCTTTCTTTCTTTGTGCTGGAGAAAGCATAATAATAATATGTAGAGCTGCATAATATAATAAGCATAGCTTTCTACTTTCCCAACTTGGTATATTCATCCCTACATTGCAAGCAGTATGATTTCATTTCAATAACCGAAACTATCAAAAGGATAAAATAAGTGTGATTGATCACAATCCAAATGGAAAAAGTTTCCCTTTTTCAGAGATTTTCTCCCTCTACATTTGTTCGATCATATAGTATGATAATAATAATATGAGAATTTAATCATCCTATCATACCATATCATATCAGAGAGTTTCTTTCAGTTTCAAATGAAACTTTTTTTTTCTGTTGAACAGCACCATTGATCATATCTGTCATAGTTGGTAGGAGAATTATAAGTGGTGTTATATTACCCTACACTATCCATCCAACAATCATAATAACCATTTTCCATTATACATATCCGCTTGAGCGGAGGCAACTTGTTCCGTCAAGCAGAGATAAGCAGTAGCAGCCGAAACTAACTAGGCTTATATATCACATTCGTAAAAGTAAAAGTTTTTCCTTCAAGGTGAAACCTGAAAGTGAGAAATGAAGTGAGGGCCCAACAAGATGATATTTTCCTCTGCGGGGTGAAAAAAAAAGTTTCCAAGATTATTTGAGCTTTCACTTTTATTCCTTTTCATTACAGTCCGTTATTATTCCGCTCTTGTCATCCGGAACGCATAACCTTGTCCATATAATAAAATATAGTGTAAAAAATGCTCTTTAGTTAATATATAGCTGGATGCTGGAGTGGAGGAATAATTTGAATCTTAAATTATTTCTTATACCTCCTCAAATCATTGGAGTACTAATAAGCACTTTTCTGCAAAAAAATATGTTATAGCAGATGCCGCTCGCATAAATACATATTATAGTCCTTCTTCCTTATGTAGTATGAACGATGATGATAGTCAACAGCAGTCACACCTTTCCAACAATGCTGTTGCCATCCACCCAGCCATGATTCAACTTAACTTTCCTTTTCACACAAACAGCCTTTCATCCTCCACACGTACCCCCTCCTCGTGACTCTCGTATGGCCCATGTTAATGATGCAATTAATTTAATGAAGAAAACTTGCTTCATTTATAACACCAGCACACTGTAAACTATCATCACATCAGCCAAACGACAGAACATGATAGTGGTGCACATTTCCCTTTCTACTGTTGATCATCATCATTATCATCAACATCCAGTCAGTCATAAGTAAATACTTTTACTACTTTGGTTGCCTTGAACAAAAGACTCATTCGGAGAAACGGGAATGACGTTTGCTAAAGAAATGGGTTGAGTTGAAAAGTCGTATCGGAATACCTACACCCATCTTTCATCCCATCGCATCTCGTCATTGTCTATCTGTTCTGTTGGCTCATCATCCTCTTCCATTTCTCTGCAAGTTGCACTCACAGGATTGCCTTACTTTTCTCCCCCTTTTGAATCATATCTATTTCAGGTTCCATTATGGGATAACTTTTTCCTGACTCATGTTTCAGTTCAACACATTTTAATATGGGAGGGAGGGAATTATATCTCCGAAACTTTCACTTTACGTCATTCCCTTTTTTTTTTGAATTTCCAGGCGAAGTGTTGCAAACCACTCAGCCATTTCCTAAATGGGCAATGCAAGTTTTCTCAAATTACAAACTACATATTTCGATTACAACACCCTTCAATATCGACATCATAATCGTCAGCAGCAGCAGCAAACGAGATTAATAAAAACGGAAACAGCTTCCAGCGAAAATTCCAGCCGTTGCATCACTCCATCTGATGCAAGCAAAAGTTACAAGGTTGTTTTGTTGAGTATATTGCTGCCACATAAGTAAGTAATTCGACATTTTTGTGCTTTCACTTTCCCCTTCCAATAAATAGTAAGAGAAAGTTAACCGGGTGTGATTGCAAGAGCAAATCTTATGAAGTCTAATTGGGAGAAAGCATTTCAACTGCAGATGCAAACCCACGCGATGATGATGATGCTGCTGATGGTTCACTCATGAAAACCGCTTTTACATTCAGATCACAATCCTCTAGAACTAGAACCTAAATCAGCTAAGCATACACATCCCGCGCTTTCCAGTAATGACTGCCTATTCAACACATCCCATCCTAACCGGAATTCTAGCAGACAAATCTCACTCAGAATTTTGTATAAAAATAACATTATCCCCGACTCACGTGATCCTTGATTGTGCGGCGGAACTGCGGATAAAAAATTTATGCGAGATGCATTTTGATTAGAGGGATAAAAAATCAGGAGTGTTGGTCTTCATTCAAACTTCTCCTCAAGGTTCTCTGGTGGTAATATCAACAAACGCGAGCTGCAGTTTCTCCGATTTAAAAAAAATCTACATAAAAGTTGCATGCCTTGTCATGTCATTCACCATAAAATATGGAGGAGTATAAAATCTCCCCGTGAAGCAAAAGTTATCAATAACTACTCTCAACATGGCTTGGCTTGGCATTCTCTATTCAAAACATGTACCACGGAGCTCAGTACACCATCACAATATTGAACACCTCTCAGTGTGTGGTTTTGAAATATTGATTAGTTTCAAGTCCCTGTTGGCGGCACTCATGCAGACTTACCTGTGGGTCTGAAGTTCATGAAATTATTATAAAGGCTGTAGCTCAACAATTTCAAGCCAGTCAGTCTACCAACCAGACCAACCAACACGGGATGCAAATGAAAACTCGAGAGGATTTACATTTCCAAATCAAGTTAGTCAATCCAAAACTCCCACCGTGATCATCCAAAAAAAAATTCACACACGACATAGATATTTTAAGCAAGGAGATGTGGGAGATATCCGCATCTATCAAAACCAGAACACATCTCCCATTTTCCTACTTCTGACAAAATCTGAATGCAAGGTTATCTAAATACGCGTGAGTGTGGATCGGCTGTAAAGAATGTGACAGAGCAAGCCACAAAAACCCAACTGGAATCTATTTCCCCGTAAAAATAAATGTTGTCTCTTTTTTCATTTTCCGGTGGAGAAAGTATAGTGAAGCAAGCTTTTTGTTTGCAGAGTTTATATACGTCCATATCCCTTTTCCTAACGTACGTAACTTTCTCCAGAACTGAAAGGGATTATAAATAGGCCTGAGCCACACAATAGTCCCAGCTTGTGATAATGTCCCTTATTTTCCGGAGAAAACCAGTGGGTAATAATTTGTTGTAAATAAAATAATTAGAGTTACATGGGAAATCTGGGCAGCTGCGCCTTCTCCGCAGTACACTTTTTTATGAGTGGGAGAACCAGCAGTAGATCCCACTGCTATGCTGTCCTACTGCTGGGATTAGTTTTGGTGACCAGCTGTAACTCATATTGTAAATCTACTTAAGCTAAGCAGCATAAACATTTTGAGGGAAATTGTAAAATGTAATCTGCTTTCCCAACTCAACGCATTTTCAGTTTAGTTGTTTGGTAATGTTAATCTCTTTAAATTAAATGAAAGGGATATTGAAACTTGTTTTAGGGCATTGTCTAAGGTATATGTAGTTTAACATGGACTACTAATTACAATTACTGAGGGAAATGCTCAAGCGGAAACCACTAATCCAAGGAAGATACACAGATTACTAACTACACATTTCAATAATGATGCGTGTAGATATGTACATGTGTTTGTTGTTATTTAGCAGGATTACCTGATGTGAATCTATCACATTGTCACTCGTTATGATATCTACCTTGTACTATCTATCAGCAACAGATCTCTCGAATCTTCCTTTTCTAATTTTTTATATTACAATACAATTCATTTAAAATGTTGTTCAGTTGATCCTTCAACTTTCCGGGAATGTAAAACGCGTAAAAGTAAACCCTTCCGCTTCGTTACATGTACTAGGTAGGATTTTAAGGTAAACAATTAAATTTAAGCAACCCAGAAACAGGAAACAGTCATATTTATTGCTACCTTTATTTCAAGTAGCCCCGCAGGTATCTATACTCGTATGTATGCCTCTAAGAATGTGACATGATTTTTCTTTTTATTTTTTTGCAGCAAAAGCTACTTTTACATTTTTTTCCATATCACATTCCGTAATAAAAACTGATTCACTTCTCTTTTATTCATCCCATCCTACTACTTTGTAAATTTATCATAGACACGAAGAATGAGCTCCCACGAACCTTTTTTATGACACAAGGTTCCGGCGGAAGAAAAATGCATAGTAATGATTTTCAAGGCACGCCGGAGTCCATAAGAAAGAAATTATGTGAGTTTTCATGTCCTCGTTTTTTGATGTCGCAATGAAATGTACGTATACTCAAACTAAAGCCATGTATGTATTTTGATTTCAAACATGGAAAAGGATTTAGAGACAAAAATACCCGTCCAAAAATAAAGCCTTTTTACGTACTTTCTCCAAACTTCATTTCTTCCCACACAAGATAAGTATATCTGGACCGGAAGAATCACAACCGTAAAATATTGAAACATTCAACAGCTTTTACAAAAAGAAAACATTTCAAGATAGATACGAGCCGAATTCTCAAGCGCTGCTAAACACGCGAGAATTTATAAAGCAGCGAAGGAGGATGAAAGTCTATAGAAAAAGCCTTTCTCCTTCTGTTCCCTTTCATTCCTCCCTATTTGCTTTTATGTACTGCCTTCCAGCCTCCCTCAAGTGCTTTATGAAGAGAAAATTGTGAAGGTGCATTCAAGGAGAAATCTGAAATGCTCATATTCTGGGCTTCCCTGATGATAACACTGTTGCTCTACTCTACCAGCCACTCACTGACTGCAGTCAAACAACAAGAAATCTTCTCTGGAAAAGAGGACGGCAGGAAGAACATCATTTCATATCATGACTAACATCACTTGCGATGCAAGGTCGGGATCATTTTCCAGAAGAGAAGCACGTCAATGTCAGTGGAGCGAGCGTACATTCGTTGAGATGTTTCTCCAGCTGTGTCCCTACAGATATTACATAAACGAAGCTCACACGTCGAAATTTTTAGAGAAAACAAGCTCCGACATCTCCATTTTAGCATACGAACGTTTAGATATTTTTAGCAGCTATATTATATCAGCATTCGAGGGAAGAAAAAAGTATTTTTTTACTAAAATTGACAGCCCTGCGTATTTATTTGCTTTATGACATAATAGTAAACTTCGAAACGAAGGCTTTTCTTTCACCAGTATTTTTTAAAGATGAAAAACTTTCACTCAAACTTAATTACAAGTTTTTGAGTACGCGGAACAGCAAAGCAGGTTGAAAACTAAAATAAATTATGAGTTGTTCCCAAAACAAATACATAATTTCAATTCAACTTTCATTTGTTCTGCTCATTCCTTCTTCTCCGCCATTCTTCTTTCCACAAATTCTTAGAAAGTTTCGGGAACTGTGTGACCTTCCTTGTTCATTAAACAAGTAAACAACTGCGCACTTTTATTTCATAATTCCCGAAATTGCTCCCTTCTTGGGAAGAAAATTGCCTCATCGTGCCGCCTTCTTAATATGCTATCTATCTATGAATGTTTATGCCTTTTCAATTTTAACTAAAAATATATATTTTTTTTGGCGGATCCTGGAAACAAGCAGTTCACTTCTGTAAACAGAGCAGAACCAAATAAGGGAAACTAAACAAGAGGGAATTTGCAAAGAAAATAGTCATTTTCTCTCTCTCATTCATACTTAATGCCCTGTGTATTTCTCCAGATGCTCCAGAGTTTTGTATGTTGTTTTGTGTTGGCACAGCTGCTAACTTTATCTCTATTTCCAGCAGCCCAAATGATGAAAAACAGGAAACAATGCAATGGAACAACGAATTATAGACTGGGCCTACTCCTTGGCTTCGGATTACTCCCATTCGAAGCAGTTATCGGCACTTCATCAATGACTTGGATATATTTCAAATGGAGAAACCTTGAATTGAATGGTTAGTTTGTTATTGGTCTAGTCTGCTTGCCTTCATAAATTGAAATGGGCTGGAGGGTCATCCGATAAGGTTTTTCATTTTACTTCAAACATCAAATCTTCCGGCCTCTTTGTACGTTTGGCTCAGATCGATTACAGAAAACTTGATACGATCATGATGATGATAATGATGAACTAATAAAATATGTAATAACATAACCCAACCGAACCTAAAGAGAAATTCTGACCTTTTACTTATATCCATTTTCTTAGGGAAAAAATCACTTTCTCCAGTGCTTTCACTTTTAGTTTATGTACCACTGCTCAATTTTGGCTTGCTTCTTCCGAAGTACAACCAATCAAGAAACAAATCTAGATGAGGTTCTTTTTTTCTCTTTTTCTAGAAATTTCCCCTTTATCTTCCCCACTTCCCCGTCTATTACTACATATGTACATTATACATTCCCATAAGTTGCCAACCTGTGCCAAAGTGCTAGTCATAAAATAGGAAAGAGGCCAGAAAACTGGGTCTCCCCCAAAAGTCCATTAAAATAGCCAATGAAAAAGGAAGAAAAAAACTTACTGTTTCCCTTTGACCATCTTCTCAATGGAAACACACTGCTGCTTCTGGATCACAATCCGTTCCTTGTGATGTCGCTTCCTCATCGCTTCCAGCTCTTTTTGCTGCTTCTTGGTCGCCTTTGAAAATCCCTTTTCAGCTCTCAAACTTTCTGCGGTAATTGGCTCGAATTTTAGATCCTCTGCAAAGAAACATAAAAAGATACATCAATCAATACAGAACATAGGCCATACATACACTCAAAATACATAAGGGTTAGGAGGATGGCGGCAGAGCCCAACGTGTACATGGTCATGGGTGCACGTAGTATCCCGTTGTTAAGCCACAAAGGTACATGATTTCCCTTAAAACTCGGAGGAATGGCATTATTAATCCTGACAGTTACAAATGGGAGG
>JAQGAI010001379.1:0-14938 GCA_034696905.1 Lepidocyrtus violaceus | reverse complement strand
AAAGCATTTAAATAGCCGCGTGGAGGAGTGAAGTGAGCTAAATTAAATTATGAGAATTTTTTCCCATGCACACATCAGTCTGGCAGTTGATTCTAACGAAATGATTAAAAACGTGTAGCACCACTTTCCATTCATATTTATATTTATATCAATGATCATTAAAACTCAGACTTATTGTTAGTTCATTTCATTTTTTTTTAGCGAAAACCGCATCTTGCATCCTTAATATTTTCAAACAGATATACGAATACGGAAAATATGTTTATACGAATCAAAAATCCTAATGTCGATCTCCTGTTTTTGCTTTGCTGTGTTTTCGACTCATCGTCATGTGCATGTGGTCGAATCATCATAACAGCACGACTTGGTTGGATTCGCAACGTGCTGAAATATTTATTGCCGCATCACTAAATCCGGCCATTATAAGGGATTTGGGCATTTCAATTGCTCTTACTTCTGGAACATTTTTTCGTGCTTTTTTTATAAGTACATGTAGGCATTATACATTTAAGTTTTACACTCCACTGTGGAAAGACGATGGAGTAAAACACTTTCGTAAAAAAAGAGACAGATGCCCAGTTACATAATAAGTCTGTGGCCAATGTTGATACTAAAATTTATTTAATTACTCTCCTTCTAGTTAGCTTTAGTGCACGTTTTGCATGTTCTAGAGGCAGTAGTGGCAGTTCTGAATTCTAAATAAAAACGGAATGGTATATAAAATTGCTGGGAAACAAGTAGAATAACTCTTACCGGCTTCAAATTGACATGGAAAATATGAATATGCCATCAATATTAAATATTCAGAACCATCCTTGTTCAGAGAGGAGCGAGCAGACAGGGCTGGCCGGTGAACATTTTTAGTCGGTTGATTTTCCTCCTGGTGTTCTATTAAAAGTCATCTGGCGGGTTTCAAGGTTGTATTTATAAGCTTGGAAACTATTTTAAAGATATTCGAAGGAAGGAGGAGGAAACGACACATATTTAGTTCTAGTTCAAGTTTTTTTTTGTGAAAAGATACCTAGTCCAAGAATGGGTTTAACCAAATATAACGTAAAATAAGTTACTAAATGTTTTAGATGGAGTGATTATGACTTGCCTCGCTTCTCGTTGGACACTGTGAGATTAGCTAGCAATTAATACCGGTTTTTATGAGAACTTGTGAATTATCGTTGTTATTATTAACGCAAACTAGTTAGGAACATATATACTTTTAGCTTTTAAATGAATGAGCTTGACGAGGGAAGACAAGGAAAACGAGGGAAAAGATTAGCTCACTGTCATAAAAATCTGAATGAACCGAATATTGCTCGAGTAGCAAAGCTATTTGCACTATTTATTGTCCCATTATATATACATTATATAGATAGATAAAGTGCTTGCTATCTACACAGTTGCCAGTTGCAAAATAGAGTCAGCCACGAGCAAACCTCCACAATTTCGATTTTTTTCTTGTCGTTATTATGTTATCTGACACTATGCATATATTTAGTTTGGGAAATAGAAGCGAAAAATCAGAGTGACAGTGACAGGCGTCAAGTTAAAAAAAAACTCAGACCGGATACGAAAGGATCGAGCTTGGTTGACGTCCGATTATTAAAGCCTTTAGCAAGTTATGTTATAACGGAGAACAGAGGACAATGTATACCAACCTGTTTTGTTCTAAAAATACAAAAGTTATGGAGCTCCCTAATCTAACTATCCCAACCCACGCAAAAGTGATGATATGATGAAAGTGACAGTGCACTCGAGAAAAAAATACAAGAAAGTAAAAAAGCAAGATGGGAAGAATCCCATTGTTGATGTGGTGATGGGAATAAGGGAAAGTAGTGCGGCGGATTAGGACATCAGAAAAAAGTGATCTTCTAGATCAAGCGATATCAATATCTTTGTCCATGACAGGGATGATATAATGATGATCATCAGTGCAATTTCTCTTTCTATTTGTTTCCACAGATTATTTCCCAAGAGGGTTGGTTGTTAGCACTGTATAAATGGATGAGATTGATATGATGAAGTGCTTAAAGACTCAAGTGTCAAATTAGTGAAGAAAAAAAATGGCAAAGAAGTTGGGGCTCAAGCTGGGAATGTCGTTAAGGATGGAGTGAGATGGAATGAGGGAGGGGAAAAGATCTGATCTGTATTTTTATTAAGAGCGGACAGTGGAACAGCATAGCATAATGGATGATATCAACTTGAATGACAGTCGGCTTGGTAATGCCACCACCAACATGTCATCCAACGCAACATCTCCCCTGTCATTTTTCGATGTGACTGAGATCTCATTGTTGACCTTGGAGGAGTCCACCGATATGGATGAACTTATTTCCATCCCACCGGACTTATCTACGTTCATGCCGAATACTACGGATCCAACGCTTCTGCCCCCGGTAAGTAATACAAAAACGGAAAGTCTTTTATTGTTAAAGTGAAATATAGTGTGAAATTTCCACTATTTAATTTTACTAACCAATGAGTTCAAGATGATCACACTAAACCACAGTTTCCCATTTCTCTACTAAATATTCACAAATTACAAACTGACAGCGCTTATTTAATTACTTTAAGCGACTGTACTTTACACAAGAGAAAATTCCAGAAACTACCTACCTAATTGGCTTTCCGTGAGCCAGCCAGTACACCCCCGCATGAAAGTGGCTGTGCAAAATGAACCTATTCTTATAGGAAGCTCTTCATGCAGATAATTTAATTACAGTTGATCACCTAATAGTACGATGACATTTGTGGGTCCTTAAAACACCCACACCAAATTCATATCAAATGCATTAATTTGTACATATTCAAAACTTTCTCCATCCTTTTAATATTATTGTGGGAATTAATTAAATTATGACTAGTCCATTAGTCCTCCTAATTAAAGACTGACTATGGGTATTATGAAGTTGTACCAATGAGTCCCTTTTTGTTTTCCATTTCAGGAGCGTAGCTTGAGCGTGGCGTATACCGTGGCTGAAGCAATAGTCTCCCTCCTTGCAATTTTCGGGAATGCCCTGGTAGTCTACATCTTCTGCAAGAATCGAAGTCTCCGCAGATATCGAAACTACTACATTGTTGCACTGGCCATCGCGGATTTCCTGGTGGGTTTGTTGGGCATCCCATTCGCCATATTGGCTAGCGTGGGCCTTCCGCGGAATCTGTATGGATGCTTGTTCACCGTTTCCATCCTCATCGTCCTATGCACGGTCTCAATCCTTTGTCTTGTTGCCGTCTCCATTGATAGGTATGGGGAAATGAACTGAAAATCCGTTTTCTATATTATTCTTCCAGTTTCATACTATTTCATATTCGCTCCCGTAATTAGTAATTGTCATGTCTGCTTAGTGGAAACTCATGGAAAATGAGCAGACGAGACACGACACGGAGTTTTATGCTTATGGAGCATCAATCATTAAAATAGCCTTCGCATGTAGTCCAGTACATGTCCAACAGGAAAAATTGGCGTGGATCATATTAAGACTTCCCTTGTTGGACTTGATCAATGTTTGGTACTTATTTTTTGTTATAGATATTGGGCGACCACAAATCCCTTTGCCTACTACAGGAACATGACCACTACAACGGCAGTCAGTAAGTTTGAAACTTTACTTTTTTACCTTTAGCTTCGAAGTATACTATTGTTTAGCTCAATAGCACAACCCATGCATGGTACTAGGTATGTGGATATTATGGATTATTGGAGCATTAGCATAATAAGCCAAACTACAGGACTCACTCAAGTTCCGACCCACATCCCTTTCAAATTCTCCGAATGAGCCACTTTATCATCCAAACTTGGGCCATTTATGTAAATTGATATTAGTCGGAGAAGTCGCTAGTCGCTATATTGCTCCTCATTCTACTCTTTTATATACAACCAACTACGCACACACTTACTTTAAGGGGAGTTTAATAAATGCCCTGCAATAAAAATAAAAGGGGCGGCTTGGAACAAAAACGCTGCAAATTTTGAAGGTCCTTTCTTGTCCAAAAAACAAACAGTCGGTATTGTGCAGTAAATATTAGATACCTCTTTCGGAGGAAACTTTTCCATTAAAAAAAACTACTCCCATTTTTCACCATTCCCAATGTTAGCACGTGATACATACCTACGTAGGTACTAAAATTGCTTACGCTGCTTACTCATACCGTGAGTTTGAAAAAATAAAACTTGTTGAGGTTCTTTGTTGATCTTTCCCCTTCTGTTTTACATAAGTAACTATATTTTATTCCACGTCTGATCAGCTAAGCCCAAGCAAATGACGTAAAACCCTACTCGTCTTCTTCAACAGTGTGAAAACAGAATTGACACGAACTTATTGACTTTCTCTTCAAAACATGAATAAAAGAGTGAAGGCAAAGAAAAAACGAGTGTCAATGCTAGCTCAACCTTGTAGCTTTCCGCTAGTCAATCATATCATGTCATCATTACTATCATCGATATTACACTGACAATAACGAAAAGATTGATTAGCACTGCTGCCCCCATATACAACCCCAATATGGGTGAAAAAAAGTTAAAGTCATTCCAAAACTGGAATAAATTTTTGCCTTCGAAAAAACTTTGGCTTATTGCGAAAAATGTCGGGAAGAAAGGGCCATTCCTCTAAAAACAAAATAAGCTGCTTCATAAAGGTTCTCCCGCATGCACTCAGGTCTATTGAGCCCCTTCATACTTTTCATCCATTGACAACAACGGGCTTCCTAAAAGTCTTCAATAAAGTGAACAGCGAGTGAGGAAAACTGTAGACTCCGGAAAACCTTCTCATTTCCTTTATTGTCACTAACGCATTTGTTTTCTTATCTCTTTTCTCCGAAAGAAAAGTTTCGTCTTTTTTCTTTAGTTTAGTTTTTTTAGATAGAGAGAAGGGAGCCATCCATATATATTGGCTTGGCTGACATCAATAAAGAAGACTAATGCTTTGTGAGAAGTGAATACCGTCAGCAAATGCTAACGTCAGCCACTTCACTGCATTATTGCGGCGGTGTCCTACCCAAACCGGATTTTTTTTCTTCTTTGGCCAATTTTCTAGCTGTTTTTGTTGCAAAAAATACAATAATGCAAAAAAATGTGGTACGATGATAAGATGACGACGATGATGATGATGTTTTATGTTGTTGTTGAATACGACCAAGTTGGGATGAACGTCCCTGAAAACTCTCCTGACCTTCCTAGTTTAGTTTGGCAGGGCTTATTGGACATGGTCAAATGATGATATGATTATCTTAGGAAAATATTGGGATTGTGATGATGTTATCCGTCCGTCCCGGTATTGGAGTTTGAATTGCACTTACCCTATTTCGTAATCTGCAGACAACGGTTTAATTTCATGTTTGGACGAGTTTTCCAACTTGTCATTTGCCAAGTTATTCACACCTTCTCCGACGAAATATACATATATCTATATAGCCAGACGGACACTTTAAGATATCATATCATCATCAGCGTGATATGAATAATGTATGTTTTCATCGAATGACAGGAGAAGTACATAAACTCTTATCATTTCCCTGCAAATATGGTTGGCTGTAGTTCGATGCTTTAGTCTACTAGTTCTATTTGTGTTTCCCTCAAGGACAAGTAAACCTGTAAAATAAAGCCTGTAGAATTAATGAGACAGCTGGCATTATGGTGTCCATTCATTTGTTGAAGATCGACCCGACCCAGTGCAATGATGACTAGGGAAACAAATGAATTGAAGAAATTAGTTTATTTGAATGGCCTCATATATTGATTAGAAAACTCCGTTTTGACTGTCACTGATTGTGAGTAAAAGCACAGAGAGCCAATTTTGTAGCCAAGTCAAGTGTCACATAATTAATGGACAAGGGTGTCAATCAAGAAAGTCACTTTCCAAGTGAAAACTTGTGTGTTTCTTCTTGACACATGAGCTACATTTGTGCGTTCAAGTGGAGCTGAATGAAGCAGAGAAACAGCCATTTTATGCAGATATCCATTCCACATTTTGTACTTGCCGGAAACAATTAGTAGTGCAGAGCGAGAAAAGCAGTCTTTTGCTGTTTCTCCCCACTGCTTAAGTATGTCCAATTTTCCCTTTCATTTCACTTCCCATTAGTTAGGGAAGGTTGTTGCTAATATAAACATGGAGCTCTCACAGTCCGAGAAGGGTGGATGCACAATATAGTAGTAACTTCTGCAATTTGTTAGCCAAGTTCCAAATGGCTAAAATGTGGAAGTATGCACGACATGTGTATAATTGTACTTATTTTGTACTTTGGGGGAAATAAGTTTCTGATCCGACACAGGGAAAATCCACATTACCAAACCGATCCAAAGTTGTGGGAAAAAAATGCAGAAAAATGGCCGATTTCTCGGAATGTGCTCAGCAATACGGCTGGATGATGACCAACGACAAAGTAGGAAAATGTCAACCGCCACCGTTTCAAAAGAGTGTGTGTGGAATAGCCTATATTACGTAATAACAAGTCAGGCAATAATAATGGACGGAAAGGGAAGAAGGCTTGATCGCTTAATGATGACGGAACACATCGATACAGCATTATGTTATGGCTCACCACAGCCAAACCGACTAACAATAAGCTGCATGTCGTCTACTTAGGTACGTGCTAGCTGTGGCTGTTGGCTGGTGCAGGAACGGGTGAAAGCATTATCGTACCATTAGCCATTTCATACTTTTATTTATGGACTGGTCGATTCACGTTTCGGTCACGCAAAAACCAATTTTTTTTACAGAAAACCACTCACCCTCATCTATTCTTTCTTTCTCTCTCTCTTTCTAGTTTTCCCTAAAATGCATAGCAAATGTTAATTTTCTTTCCGCTTCATTAGCCAAATATTACTTTTCCGGTGTAGAAAAAAAAAGTTGTACAATAATAACTAATTCCTCGTACTATATGGCTCTGGCTTCATTCCACTCTTGGTTTTCATCAGAATGCATGAAAATATCTGTCATTATTCTGTCCGTCTTGTTGTGGTGGCAGCGGCGCTGTGTTTAGCGTCATGTATGTCATACTGTCACAGTCACATTAAATACGTTTCCACATTAGTTTCCACATATGTATTATCAATTCTGACATGAATTCCCGATTATGTTTTTCTGTGGAAGAAAAATGGCATGACTAGTTTTGGAAGAGGAGCGCGTGCACCCTTTTCATTTGTTTCGTTACATGTGTCACATTTGCATGAGCAAATTTCCGAGTCACCATTTAATCATATTTTTGTTTGTTTTGATCATTTGTACATATTCTTGTTTGACGTCAAACGGGAATGACTTTAGAAGTTATAATGTAATTTAATTTAGAATAAGATGAGACTATAGGTCCTGTGTTCCCCTGATACTGGCCATGAAAAAAATGAAGCGTTAGAAAAACCCGACAACGTTAACAGTTTCCATTTGACTGGCTTCAGCAATTTAGGACGGCGTATCCTGAGTTGGCTTCATTTTTCATTCCAATCTCTCGTCTTTTTAGACAGGTAGTTTAGAACAGACGTGGCCGCATGCATGCATACGGATAGGGCAGTTATTTGAGTAAAAGTGAAAAATACATATCGGTACGTTGATTAGGAAGAGTCATGAATTATGTTGTAACTTGAGTACATAATTTATTACAATTAACAAGGGAATATTAACCCGTCAGGTTAAATAATGTTGTCGGAAGCACTAACTTTCGCCAGCTAGAAATTTAAGACGCATAAATAACGATTTTTTGAACCCGTAAACCTTTCTCCCCGTAACTTTCCCTACAAGAACATTCCTAAAAAAATCGGGCTTCATCTCCGTTAAAATCCAATTCCTCCATCAATTCGTGTTACTCTTTCCTGGACAATAGTACCAATAACGAGTATCCTGATGATGACGATAGCATTGACATTTGTTGAAAATGTACGTCAGTCACTTTCCCTCACACTGGTTGGGGGTGTTTGTTTAGCAGTGGGAAAGGGGTGATGAGAGATAATGGGGAGGAATAGTATAGTATTTGCACAAAATGTTTCTCCGATAATGATGGACATCCATAGGTAATCCCATGCCTATTGTAGCCATTCATCTTTGATGCTAATGTAATGAATGTCGTTAATAACAAGCTGGTAAAGTCAAAATATGTGAATAGTTTTATATGGTCTGACTCGAGCCATGTCAAGCAAATAAAAATACAGTTATGTACATTACAATGATAGTGCTAGTCGGCTATTAAAGACGAATTACTATTTGGCTGATAGGAGACCTGTTGAAACTACATGGCAACTGGTAGGTAAATACAGTTGGTTCATATTTCTTTGGCCAACATGACACGCGCAATTTGAACAAGTATTTGGGACAGTCTCCCTAAATAACAAATTAGTTTACTTTGCCCAAACTTTTTCTTCTCATCCTCAAAGTAAAGATGTAAAAGAAATCCTATGGCTTTATCTAAAACGCATTTTTATGGGATTGAGCACGTTTCGTTTACCCACCAGTTATTATTACAGTGCATTGTTGAGTGTACAGACTAATAATAAAACAGATAAGCGAAATTTATGTAACAATTGATAATTGCGTAAATGCTGTGTCTATCTCTGTTTTGCCAAACAGCTTATGATTTCTGCAACTCGTTTGAATCCAGCCATATGACTAGATCCATCTCTGGAGAGGCTATCAGTTTTCTCATTAGTAAACTAATGCCGCTCTTCTTATTCCTCCCCATCCCGAGTCAACGATAGATTATACCTCCGGTCATAAAAAAAACTATCCGGGTTGTTGTTGTTGACATACCACTGGAACAAGATGGTTTTTTACTACCAAGACCAGTGCAAGTCCCGAAAGAAGGGGCATTACTCTATCCTACTTCCATTATTATTTGCTACTTTTTTTAGCGATAAACTGGATACCTACAACAAGGATACTTGTTTGTTAGCAAAGTTTGAAGTAAATTTACCAGTGAAACAGTCCATGTTGTAGTGTCATGTCATCATCATCAACTTGGCCAACGCAAATCAATAGTATTTTTTTCTGTCCAGGCACACATTCACGTCATATCGGACCATCTCGTTCATTTATAACTTTGGAGTATGGCGTGTGAGGGATCAAACAAAAAATTGAAAAGGATTCGTAAAAAAAATGATTCCAAACCCAACATGGAGCATGCACGCTATACTATCTAGCTAGCTATGTCCATATCTAATTGAGTTTGATGGATAAACGAGATGCTTTCTTCTCCCGAAAAGTCAAACCCCTTTTTGGGGTCGACGGTTTTGGACTATTTTCCTACAAAAAAATTATACTGTTTCATGTAAAATGGCATGGTATGATCAAAAGCTCTCGAGAATGTTTATCATCCTTGCGTGGGAAGGGCTCAATGTTTAGTTTCCAATTTCTGGGCTCTTTGAAAAGAAACCAAGTAAAGAACAAAGAAGTAATCAAGTTGATGATATCATGATAAAAAAATCATTTCCTGTCTTACCCAAAAGAAAACTGATAGTTTTCACTGCTAGACTCCCCCGATAATAAGTAGATGGTTCAAGGGCACAATAGCATTCACTCTTCATAAAAAAGTACTTCGTAAACATCATATTCTTGTGGTTGGTAATTAATGCGCATCCACTGTGAAATTTGGTAACGTCTGTAATGGAGCAGCTCATTAATTAAACGGCGAGTTGCTAGGACTAGGAGCAAGTTTCCAACTAAGAATTAACAAGAATCATTCATCTCATGACTTTTATTTTTCGCTTTATTCCAGGCATCATATTATTCTGTTGGGTGGCTGGAGCCATCATAGGATTCCTCCCGATGTTCGGCTGGTACAATCGAGAAGGCTGGCTGGGCTTTCCCTCGGAGTACTGCTTCTTCACGGATGTGATGGACTACAGCTACCTCGTTTTCCTGTACTTCGCCACCATTGTCTTCCCAGCTCTGCTAATGATCGGTTTTTACGGTTACATCTACCACGTCGTTTTAATTAAGGTTGGTTTGCAACAGAGTTTACAATCCTAATTAAGGATTATGGCTTGCAGCTCAGCTTGTGTATGAAAAGACCTTCATCCCCTTCAATCTTTCCCCATCGAAACTTACCTAAACTTTATTGATTTAATAATAACAAGCGCGCGGTCTCTACCTATACATACATGTTTTCCCCTTTGAATGTTGAATCGAATTCTTTTTTTTTTGTATAATGTTTATGCAATGTGGGGCCATTAAGGCTTCCGTGTTTAATCCAGCTAATGCATTGTACAACATTTTTTTTTTGATATTGACAGATTCGTCAAAAGGGAACGCTCGCCCCGCAACACCTCCGTCGCTTTTCAGAGCAGTCAAGGGCGGGCTCTCTGAGTTGCGAAAATCGATCCGCAACGCAAGTCCTCCGAATCATCGTGTCAGAGAAGAGGCGCGAGGCGAAGGCAGCCAAAAAGTTGGGCATCATTGTACTCTTCTTCATGCTTTGTTGGATGCCTCTGTACACAATCAATTGTATTCAGGTGAGGGAGAGAGGAAAAATGCCTCAATTCATAACATACTATATGACTATGACTATTTTATTAATAGGTAATGCATGGTCAAACAAATCAAAAGGAAATGCATTTCTTTGAATTTTTTCAGGCATTCTACCCCAACATTTCTGTACCAATACAATTAATCAACTTCTGCATCATCCTCTCCCATGCTAACTCCGCACTCAACCCATTCCTTTACGCATACCATCTCAAGGAGTTCCGGCTCGCCATGAAGAACGCTCTTCTCGCCCTCGGTGCGAAAATCTGTTGCGGCCTGGTGGACGCTCAAGTGGTAAAGGATAATCCGTTTGGACCACCGAGTCGCACTTTAACAATGCCCTCCGTGGGCCACGGCCACATGACCTTCCCGCCTCCGGCAAATATCTCAGTAAAATTCCATAAAGTTGTTCGAGCCAAAGAGTCCCCAAAGTCGGGACAGATCTCACCCACCAACAACATCAACTCAATCATCCCAGCAACAGTTGTTGAAGGGAGAAGCCCAACCAAAGATAACGTGGCAGTTTCCACTGCTTCAACTCCAGAAACCACAACCGCTGCAAAATCAATCCTCTCAATCTCTAGTGACTCCAGCTTCCAACTGGTAGAAATGCCGGTTGAAGTCAAGCCCGGTTTCTGCTCCTCCCTCAACAACGAGAAAAGTCCCGGAAATAATTTCCACGTGAATGGGAAGAAAAAAGTAGTTGCCCGCTACTCCGTTGGCACTACGAACAATACTAATACTCCTCCTATCCCGTACAACAAGCCAAACACTTTGGTAGGGGTAGTGAAACCAACAGTACAACTAGCTCAGAGGGAGGAGGATGATGAGGATGCTCCAGATAGCGCTAAAAAATGCGTTGAAGACGTTAATGGACTGGATTCCCCACCAGACTCAATTCAAATAAGCTATTATCCTAAGGCAGCAAATGGGAACTCAACTGCTAAAAATAAATCCCACATCCTACACAACGGCATCCTGGAAAGGAACCTTTCCAATAATAAGGCTGAGCTTGATGAAAGGAAAGGGTTAAAGGGGACCTTGTCGGAGGGAAAGAATAGTACAAATCTTTCACCCACTCACACCACCACTACCGTCAGCACAGAAGAAGAGTCTCAAAGGCAACTTGTTTATTCAAATGAGGAGGAAACTTTCTCCGAGACAAGTCATCTCCATCAGAGGAGCGGAGAAAATGCGAACACTGCTGAAAGTGAGCAGAGCCACTCTCCGCCACAAAATAGCCTGTAAAAGATGGATGAACAGGAGGCAGTTCGCAATCTTCATATCACTCAATCAATGTGACAGTTCAGTTTAAGTGCAGAAGTTGGATATATATGCGAGTACATGCAGCAGCCACTTACTAACTTGCTACTGCTACGGATATATTGGCACTTTTCATTTGAAAAGGGAAAAAATCCTAAAATATCGAATTTCTAGCTTGTTGGACCTTCCAGCTCCAAATGAAAAGAGTTTTATTCAAATTTGTGGAAATAACTTTTTGGGAGGAGGAAGGAACATTCTCTCTTATTAAATTACAAGTGTGGGGTGGAATATCCACTTTATTGAGAGGGCCACTGCTTGCTCGCTCGCTCCTTCGTCTGTTCTCGTTCACTCTCACTCTACCCCTTTTTCAAGGGCCGCCGACGGGGATTACTTATTGTAAGCGACTATTTATTTACCGGATGAGTAACAAATTGACTTTTTGGAGGAAGATAAATAACTAGGTTCAAAGTTCGTTGTTTAGTCTAAATGTAAGTTATGGTTGTACATTAAATCTTGTATCTGTGAGTCAATTAAAGTAAATGTGGCCAAGCAAGTGCTTGCTAAAGGGATGCGACGATAGCTCGTTTTCAAATCTTTATTCGGAGATTTCTATTTTAATTACAGTTGTATTTTAGGTGCATGATCATAACATATTATTTGTACAACTATACTACTCTTAGCAGTTTTGTAGTAAATAACCTCTCTAATTAGCGGTAGTTACGACTGTTTATTTGATCGTGCTGTTTATTCATTATTATTTTTATAATTTATTGCAATCCTTCACTACCGCATGTAAGTAAAGAAGATCTCCCGATCATCATGCATCCTCACTCTGACACTGTCGGTTTTGGGTTTCCGCAAACTAATCTTCCTCCTGAGATCCCCAATCCGCCTCCTCAGAATCTCAATCCTCTGTTCCTTCGGGACCTCATGCCTCCTTATGATGCTCTCATATTCCATCATCATGTTTGCTAGAAGCTGATTTTTGCTCGTGATCGAGTTGCTCTCCCCTCTCCAGCTTTTCTTCATGTGAGTTCGGAAGCCTTCATTAAGTTTCTTGATGTAGCCCATGTTCACGCTAAACCTGCGGCCACTCCCGCCAGCACGTATACCCTTGCTTATTGCAATGTCCTTGATCTTTTTGATCTCCTTGTTCACGTTTTCCGCAGCGTTTCGAGATTTTGCGACGAACATCTCCACGCCGAAGGAAAGGACGGAGAGGAAGAATCCAAAGAAAATAAGATAGATCGAGCCCTGAAATTACAAGAGACGCAGACGGTGTTACTTTTGCTTGAAGCCTGTTAGGTAACAGATTTATCAATAGGTTCATTCCTGTTCCCATGCAGCCTTGCAGAGCATAAGAATAATGTTTTATCGGTAGGATAATAGAATGACCATGTGAAAGAAGTACATTGTAAAAATAATATGATCATCGTTTCCATGCCTAAATTAACTAGAACAACGGCGCAAAGTTACTAAACGTGTCGCGATACTTCTAATTCAAAATATCATTTTGTTACTGATGAAGCTTCCCCTTTCATTAAGTTGGCTCTTCCTGACAACAACGAAGAAATGAAAAGGCGCAAAAAATATGATATCCCCACCGTAACCCTTTTTTTTGCTGAATTCTACTTTCAGTTTACCTGCAAGTCTCTCATGTTGAGAACCCTCTGCTTTCTTTGCTTATTGTTGGAGGAAGCTCCAGCAAAATCTTCTTCGCTCTCCTCCTCCTCTTCCTCCTCCTCAGGGCTGTCGTCGTGGTGTTCATTGTTGCTCCCAAAACCCGGTACATTTTCCTCTGCCATTTGTTGATAATGCTGCTTAGTCCTTGTGACCAAACGCTGTGACCAACGTTTAATTAATCCTGACTCTTGGAACCTTCTTATGTGTCTAAAAATGTTTGAAACAAAATAATTTACTGCTACTTATTTATCTGTAGCTGCTTGTGCAACGATAAAAGATAGCTAGTTCATTAGTTCACAGCTAGTTAATTACTTTAGCTAATGTAAATCATATAACATGAATAATTATTAGTTTAATAAATAATTTTCAAAATTGTAAGATCACAGCACATCAAATACCTGAAGTTGAGTTGGTTGAATAAGTAGTAATAAATGAACTAGTATCTACAAATGCAACGAGAACAACTGTTGTTCACCTGTTAATTGTTGGGACAATCGGGGAATTTTTTTGATACGCAATACCGATGTGAACCGGGACAATGCATTGTTTCATGACGCGCATGGATGGAGATCCAACCCTGGTCAGATTTCGTGTCTGTCTCACAAATTTCAAAAATCGGATATTTTCATACAAGGCAAATTCTCCTTCCGCCACCCATGAAATAGCAGTATTAACATCATCGATCATCTGCAATAAAATAAGAAATGCATATTTTCAAAAGTTAATTAATTACTATGCTACAATTACTCCCAGTCAGTTTAGGAACTTCATATTTTGCTAACTTCGTAACGATCTCGAAGCACAGTTTTTATGTTGGAATGGCCATTGGTGGAAGTATACTGTTTGAACAGCCTGTGAAGCTCCGTTCCCCATCCACCAATTTTCAACTTGGACGAAACCAAATCGTTAATGTTGTCAATCGGATTTTCGAAAAGCGGGATGGTCAGAAATGAGACCATGGCTCCTCTGTAGGCGAGCGTTATCAGGAGACAAAATATCCAAAACCATCCGATGAACATCCTAATCGGCCAGAATTTTGGCCAAATGTGGAGTGCAACTTGGCTCATAATACTGAAGCAGGTGAAGACAACTTGGGATCTCCCTTTGAAAATATGATACTCCAGCCGGTGAATCCTCAACTTGGATAAAATGTGGAGACCAAAGGGCGCAAATATAAAACAGATGGAGAGGACCAAAGCCCATAATTTGTAATTGAAAGGCAGGATCAAAGCCAAGTATCTTGGTCTTGTTAAGGGATTCGGGGTGAGGAAGGAAGTGCAAGCGACATCCAGCGGAATGCTCATATCCAAGAAGTCGAGGTAGTGCTTCAATACAAAGAAGGAACCTATGGCAAGGTCAGCCTCACCATAAATTAATCTGAAAAAGAATGCAAAGTAGTAAAGAGATGAGTGGTGGGTAAAAGAAAATGTCTGTAGAATTGGCATTCATGAAATGCATAATCTACCTACACTGAATTGTACTTAACTAATGTGAATAATAAAAATTAGAATATTTCTTTTTTACCTTGCAACCGCCCCATAAAAATGGGG
>JAQGAI010001378.1:0-14939 GCA_034696905.1 Lepidocyrtus violaceus | reverse complement strand
ACAAAAATAGTATTAAATAAAAATGGCAATTTTGAAAGAAGAACTACCTAGTTTAAACCAAGTTTTAAAAATCAGTTTGAGGAACAAGTTAAAATCAGAGACAAATTCTTTTTTGTGAATGTGAGACTGAACATTTAGGAATTTGTTTTGGATATCTATTATTGCATGGAAGGGAAATATTTTTTTTTAAATAGAGCTAGCATAATTTAACTTACCTAGCTATATCCTATAGCTATAGCATGCACAGCATTTGGGGTGGGATAAAAAAATATTGTAATTGACAAAAGTGGATAGGTACTATGTACCTATTAACTTGCTGATTTTTAGAACACGTCAATAAGTACATATTATCCGTTCCGTTTTTGTCAGCTTGTTGGGTGAGTATGTCTAGGTGTCTAATTTGTAAATGTACTTTGGGTGCAAGACAAGTTATTTTTTTAAGTGCATGCGCTATGCAGGTATTTACTTAAAATATGTTCTTACATATGCAGTATGCACGAAAACCGCAAAATATGTAAAATATGTACTTATAAATGCCCGTGAATCTACCTATTTTCATCCAAAACATCACCTCACAAAGTTTCTCGGCAATCCTAATAACCCAAACCGATATGTATTTTGATGAATGTCCTAGCCCTGGTTATGATGATGGCACTATTCTAGAGATTTTACTTGTCTTTCCACCAACTTTTCACAATAAGTGGACTGAACAAGTCAAACTCAAGCCATTCCTGAATTGTTGTGCTCTTTCTTCCGCACTCTCTTGGGCAATGTTCTGTTCTTGGTTTTATCATCTTCGAGAGAGAAAATGTATTAATGTTATATATTATGAGCAGAGCCAAAACAGAGAAATTCACAGGGGCAAAAAGAAACGGAGCATTATCATTTCCATAATTATAATATTAATAATAATCGTTCCGATTTCTATGGAGCAGTAAGTAACCTTCCTTCCTTCTTAGGAAAGGGAATTGGAATTGCCGAAGCCCCAATATTGATATTGTTGCGAGAGGATAGTTTATACAATAAAATGCATATCGCTCGGATGGATGGATCCAACACATTCAGTCTTGGCTTTCTTTTCTTTGTAAATCTATAAATGTTGATTGTTGTTAAGCCCATGTCTATAAATACGTACTTATACTTGTGAGGATAATGTGGAGCCATGATAGGAATACAAAGGGAATAACTGGCCTTGTGATCAATTAATTCGGGGATTTTCTTAGGATCTGATCCTTCTTGTCTGGCTACTACTTTCTCCCATATCATTTCATATTATATCAAACTGGATGTTTGGATATGGCTGTGACAAACCTTTGTAGTATATGCTTCCTCAGTGGACAAGTTTCATTCATGGGAAGATACCATCCACCCAAATCACAAATGTATGACCCGACTACATGAGTGCCTTTGCAGATATCATATTCCCCGCTTCCCAATTACGATCGAACATAAACCTATATTGCCAATATGTATCTGTAAATGCTGTTATTTATTCATGGATGTTGTTGGGTTGTTGTTGTCCTTCCAGACAAATATTGCATTTGTATTTCCCCTTTTATGAAAGTAGAAGTAAAAGCTCTGGAGTAAAAGTTTTCCGGGTATCTTATCCTTAATGTAACCTGCTTCCTCTCATGGCAGTAATAATAATAATAATAATCTTGCTTGGAAGACAAGTTTTCGGGGTATTTTCTTCCCCACAGTCTGGAACTGATATTGATGATGATGATTTTTTTCATTGAAAAGCAGGAAGGAAGAGTAAATAAAAACTTATAGAAAATGGGAGAGTTTTCAACTAAAAAATGAATTTCTTTCATTCCCTTGAGTAGATTTATCAGAAAAGCAATAATATAAGTCAACTAAGCATGAGAAATGGATTTTTCCACAATTCCTGGAAGAAAACAAAAAAGTTTTTTCTCCTCTAAATTACAAAAATATTTGTATGGCTAATGGGATGACGAAAGGAAAACAATCAAGAAAAAACAGCAACAGTGTCTCACCATGCCCCTAAAACACTCAAGTCATGCCAATGAATTACTACGTCTTGCACAGCCATAAACATCAATAGCGATAAGCCCCTTTTAGCCTCATCTTCCCCATCAACATCATCATATTTTTCTGGCATTGTAACAAATTACCCAAACACTTGAAACGACAGGAGCTTTTAACTTTCATCAATTTTTTGTATTTTTCTTCTCGCACTAACTCATACTCACACCCACATCCATCCCCATCATTATGAGTAAATTTGTTTCAGTAAAAAAATGTTTCTTCTTTCATTCTTCAAAAAGGCATAAAGGAAAAGAACAATTATAATAAACTTCAGCACACTCTTCTTTATTATTATAGCTCGGCTCACAGCCAGCCACATCACATCACTTGCCACAAAAAAAGCTAAATATTTCACAATAATTTTCTCTCTTTTTTAAAAATTATAAAGTAATTTTTGTATCTTTGTGAAAAAAGGTTAAGAGATACCACTACTGCGAGAGCGGGTGTGGATTATGCAATCATCTGCTGCCTCCATTTTTGCCACAAAAGAGTTTTTCCGCCGATCCTTTTCGTTTCAATTGCTAGTAAGAGAAAAGGGCTTTCATAAAAACTTCGTTTTTTATTAAAGGTTTTCTTCTGAAGAGGAACAAAATGAACCTTTTTACAATTTACAATGATGGCAGTCTACATTTAACACGTACGCTTATTACATAACCCATCCTTAACCAAACTACTTACCACCGCAAACCAAAAGGAGGAAGAGGAGCGCAGAGCAGACGGACCGTAGCCAAGCACCTATTGAACCTACCTACCTATTTATTACCCTGTTATATTGTCCGTTGTCAACCTTCTCGGAGTGAAGAAAAAACCACAGAAAAAATTGCGCTCAAAAGGGGGAGCACAAAAAATCTCAAGTTGAAATTGAATATGGCAATTATTCATCAGAAGATATTTCATTCCATTCTCCTTTGAATTTTCAGTAAAGCTGCAGAATGGTGAAGAGGGATGAAGAATGAAGTACGAGCCTCTTTAAAAAAAATGAACTTCAATACAATAAAACGGTCAATGGACCATAAAAGTTTCTTTTAGTTATTATTGCATAACACAGAATGGTTTTTGACTGACTTTATATTTTCAATAGGGATTTAAAAAACTGTCGGTAAATATGAGTGTTGTTTTTTTCTACAACAAAGTGATACATAGTCAGGGTCTCGTCTGGGTTGCATTTCATCATCATCTTTCATCAGGATTCCAACAAAAGACGGTAGTGGTAAAGAGTGAGTGAGAAGTACTTATAATGGCCATTTGAAGAATTGGGAAAAATAGGAGGGGATACTCAAGTGCTCGATGTAGTAGTAATAAGTATGTCGTAAAATCCGGATAAGCTTTAATGGCTTTATGACCAGGGAAAGCAATACAAAAAAATACAAAAAAAGAGAGACGGCAAAATACAAGAGGCGAAGTCATCCTTTGAAACGAAGGGTTTATTCTTTCGGTGTCCAACTGATATCTCTAATTTTAAGCAATTACAACATTTCACCCCTTTTATATTGCATCTGACATCACACAAAAAAATTAACTGGCTACTGCAGATATTTCAAATTGAACAATTCGAAATGGCATCTCAAGTGTTGATTGGCGATGGTTGGGCAACCGTCAATAATGTTGAAAGTAATGCGCTGTAGAACTATATTCAATGGAAGGCTCCACCATCGTCAGTTCAAAATTGTGGACGAAATTGGAATCGGCAAGTAAAGTGGTCTACGAGTAATTTAAAGGAATATTGAAAATATTTTCCCATACCTAAAAACTTCATTAAACTTACTTGTTAGATTGAGAGTCCCAAATTTTGTATGGATATATAAAAATCGTATTACTTCTGGGTAAAGCTAGTAATAAGTTGAATGGCTCAAAGCAGCGATGGTCAAAAAACAGCAGTAAAACGACTAATTTCTCTTATTATTATATGACACAAAACTGCGTAATTAAAACTTCTTCTTCTTATGATGATGATGATGAAGCTGTAAAGTTGTAAATTGTTTTGGTCACTTCCCCCTTTGTAAAAAAATAATCGCATGTTTCCTTGTAAAACATCTCGTCTTTTGTCTTTTGACCACATTTTTGATTCTCACAGAACAAACTCAGCAAAAAAATCATTGACTTGCTCTCAATACTTAATTGTCAGCAATATAATAATCTCTGGATGGATGGTCTCCTCAAGACTATCTTTTAATTTCATCTATTACCCTTCCCATCATGCAGATAATGATCATCATCCCATTTTTATTAAACTAGTTATCTTTTTTCAAAAGAGAGCCTCCCAATGATTTCACATTGATCGAGATAGAGAATCATACCTAGGTAGATAATGACTATATTACAAATAATTATCTCCATATGAGGCCAAGCCAACCCAAGCCATGAAATAAAAAAGAGAAGATTATTTGGACAATGAAATGCTCCCCGTTGGATTGTTTAAATAAAAAGTGTAACAAAATGCATGAAATTGTGTAGGATATACATCATGCTATGATGATAATGACGATGGAAAAAACTTGATGTAAAATCATAGTTGTATTCAATGAACTTATTTTTTGATCATTTTATCTACAGCCATATTATTTAAGCCGAACAAAAGGAACTCATGTTTGACTCTATTCATTCCGCATACATAACTAAACTACCTATGTAGATTGGCCATATGGAAATTACGTATCAAAAATGGCTTTAGTGAGTGAATCCCTTCCGCCTCCTCCTTTCCACCCGCCTGGCTGTCCGACTTTTCGTGGAAAATGAAAGAACTGATGAAAATAAATGTGCCTGCTACGCTCTCACAGATCTGTACATGTACACATGTGAAATCCCTTCTTCCTCCTCTAGTGTTTTCCTGCCAGTCAATCTGACTTTCACCGGAAAATTCAATAAAGACCTTCATTCAATGAATATCTCTGTCACTTTATCTATATTCCTTTTTTCGGAGGAGGAAGGAAACTGGGGAATAAAAAATTCTGGCTGTCTCTCTCTCTCTCCACGAGAGTTTTACATATATCGCTCCTGCCTGCGAGATAACAAATAAGTCACTCTTATTATTATGCATGCCTACTAAGGTGCAACTACTACCTTGGAGGAAAAAGCTTCAGCTTTGATGATCGGTGGTGGTGGTGGAAAGCAGGAGAGCATTTTTCAATACACAGGAGCCTCCCTCCCAGATAGAGACAAGATTTGGGATTGTGATTGCTACTCCATATTCCTCCTGTCTGCCGGTGACACGCCGGGTTGTGTGGAGCTCAAAATACTCCATGAATCCAACTTAGGACTTTACATGGAAATCTCTCTTTCGCAATCTAAGGTAATGCATGTACATATTCTTAAAATGTTGCTCCTCTTGTTCGAGAAGAAGGTAAAGGAGCCCAAGGGATATCTCTAAATGCACCGTGCATCCATTGTATTCCCTCCCAGAGGGAAATCCCTCCCAACCAACAAGCAAGAAGGAAGATAGGGAAACTATTTTGTGGAGGAGTTCGCTTCTCGTCGTTTCGAGTACAAATCAAATATGGCATAAAATATAGGAAACCTGTGTACACACATTATTGTGTGCTCCCAGCATATAAATTATTATGACACCGGGAAAATGGAAAGGCTTAATATACTCCATCTCCATCAGATGCGAACCAAGCAGGTCTAGTCAGCTCTGAAGGAGTTTTTCAAGAATGTCTACTGATGATAATCATAATCATCATCCTTCTCCCATCCTCATCAAAACCCGAGCCATGAATTTTCTCCAGCATGATTTTCTATTTTCAAGTGATCTCCAATCCAATATCCAAGGCAGTAGGCAGGCACACACAATGGATGGGGAAGAGGATGAATGTGTTTACGGTGGAGGATGGGATCGGATGGGATGGAAGATGATAGGGAAAGGAAAATCAACTAAATCTCTTTCCTCATATCAGCCATCCATACGTAACATATTCGAGTACATGTGATAGGGAGATTGTAAAATGCATGCCATTTCCCTCGTAGTAATCCTTTCCGTACCCCTTTTCTTCTCCTAGAATAGGGTTTTTGGCGGATGGAATCAAACTACCTATGTATCATACATACACGCACACTGCTTTGATTACAGAATGGAGTCGAGTTAGTATAAGGAAAGGGAAAAGAATGAGTGAATGGGACATGATGATAATGAAAGGATGGAGAGAAGTGTGGAACCACCAGTGAGCAGGTTTAAACCGCTATCTGCCACAACCAACGAGTTAAAAAAAATCAGTGGAAGAATGTTGAACGCCCTTGGTTTCGGAAATGGAGTTGGATTACAGGGAGCATAAAATCCGGCTCAATATGGAACCAACCCATACCATAATACGACCACCACCACAGTGAACTGAAATTGGGAAGGACCACTGGAAGCTACTGGATGCTACGATAATCAAAGTAATTATGATTGTGAGGGAGTGAACTGTATTGGGCTATATTGGTATGGTATGAGAGGAGAGATTAGAAAATCCTTTCTATCATTCTCCATCCAGTCATTAGTATGCTATAAAAGTAGTGTAATGAACGTAGCAACACTTTTCCGCGTTTTACACTCGCTGTGTCATCGTCATCATCATCATCATCCTCGTATCAGACGCAGATTAAGTGTAATATGAATACATAGCGAGACTGGGAATGGGAAGGAAGATGAGCCTGTTTTTTTTGAAGCTACATGGTACATGGATCCATACTAGTGACACTAATGATTAGGGAAAATCCAGTCCAAAATCCTCATCCCGGAAAATGTGTCATAGGCAGGGCCACAGCAGCGGAGTTATATAGTTGGATTGGATTACGTAACTCGTCACTTTACCATATCTATTTCCATTCAGATTTGAAAACGTTTCTGAGATTTGTAACTGCATATCCATTTCCAAGGAAAACAGTGAAAGCATGGGCATAGGTTGAGCATGTGCATATTTTTTCACTTCTCTGAAATGATCCATATTTTACCATCCCCCCATTTCCAAATGAAGAGATGATAAGGACATAACAGGACATAGAACGCAACATGACGTGAGGATACGGAGAAAGGCGGATGACATGAATGAATGAATACAAATCATTTCAAAGTGTCGGTCTTTACCGTACTTCGTTTTGTTATGCAACTGCTGATTAAGTCAACTAAAAAGTTCGATTCTTGATGATAAATGGGGAATAACTAATGATCTTTTAATGTGAGAACATATTACCTACACATGCATGTAAAGTGGGGAGTAAAACTTGCAGTCAATTATATATCTGATCCGAACTCCTCCTTACCAAAAATAGTTTTTTCGACCATCCTGAAAAGCGGAATGAAGGAAGGCTAGTTTCATCCTTTCCCCTGTCACTATTGGAACAAGATTAATTTATCATCGGAGGAAGAAGTGCAAGTATTAGCATTGAGCCATTTACAAAATATGCATGCTAGAGAAGAAAAAAACGTTTCCAATCATGTCTTTCCCCGACAGATACTAATGTATCCGCTGTTCATCCTGTTTACAGAGGGAAATGGAGAGAAAGCTGGAAGGAGAGAGGGAGAGGAAAAAATTGGGAAACAAAATCCTTTATTCCCCTGAATCCTATCAAACGTATTCATATCTTCCCATTTTATATTTCGGCCCAGTTTTCATCATCCTCCTTTCAATCTTGAAACATGAGCCCAAAATTTGAGTGAGAAAGCCCATTCAAAAGAACGTGACTTGAGTAAACACCTTTTTCATCAGGAATATAACTATTTGTGTGTGTATCATATTGACACGACGGCGTAGGTTCGTTGGTTGGCTAGCTGCTTTCCCTGAAACATTGGTCTTGTGCATAAAATTATCTTTTTTCATTCATTTTCACAATTTTTAAATAAAAAAAGGATCCCAAACCCATATTACTGCTACTTTTCTGAATCAGAATAATAAAAGATGACAGGTTGAGGCTGTCTGTTTCCCGTCTCTCTCATTTCCACATGAATGAGCTTACTACACCATCCATACACACAGGACAGACTTTTTTTCTGTTTCCCTTCATAAAAAAAGTGAAATTGAAGGGATCTGTTACCCATCCACATCATCACTATCACACTCATCTTTCTCCAGGAAAACTATTATCATACCTGTTTCTCATCATCATCCAGCCTTTCTCTCCCAGCTGAACTGAATTCATCTGCATAAGGTCATCGTTTTTTTCTCCAGTTGGGATATTGAAAACGACAGTTTTTTCTCTCTTGTTCATTCTCCCTCCTTTCATAACTCTTTCTCCTGATGATGACTGGGGAGAAGTTCACCGGCACAAAAAAAGTGAGATGAGATGGGATGAGTGAATAAAAACATAATGAAAATTTTTAGCAGGAGAAGAGAGAGGATCTAGCCTGAAATGGTATCCGACTCTATCCATATCTCATTCTATGATGATAAGTTCATCATAATACTATGCAGAATGCATAATACGAATAATATGACTTTTTTTCAGACTGCTTCACATTTAATAATGAGGATGGCGATGATGTTCATGAAAAGCATTTACCTCCATCCATGCAT
Organism: Lepidocyrtus violaceus; assembly: GCA_034696905.1. Taxonomy (NCBI): domain Eukaryota; kingdom Metazoa; phylum Arthropoda; class Collembola; order Entomobryomorpha; family Entomobryidae; genus Lepidocyrtus; species Lepidocyrtus violaceus. The sequence continues at coordinate 6,402 of JAQGAI010001378.1, read as the reverse complement.
TATTATTACAGCAGTCTCCGTCGTCCTCAACTCATCATCGTCACCCGGGTTCCTTGTGAACTCCTGTCACCAAATAATATTTCCACCTTCAAAGAGAAAAAAAACTCTGTTCTCTGTGAAAAAAAATCATCATCCTGTGCATTTAGACTGATTTGCATTGAATGAATAGGGGAAAAATTCCCTTCCGATGTTATGATTCCTTTTTCAACTTTTTTTATCCTTTTCATCTATCTGTCCGTCTCCCTTTTTATATTCCTGAGCTTTTTCACAATTTAATGATTCACAATCAACTGGAACTATCCGAAAGTAAATATGCCTACCCGAATAAAGGCTTGTTCTGACTGGTATGAGATGGGAAAGGAAAGTTATGAAATGGATAAGTTTATGCATATACCTACCCACCTACCTAGCTCTCTACTTACGTAACCTTTTTCCTTTTCATGAGCTGGGACAAAGAAGGGCTTTTCTATCCTTGACAAGATGATGATGACGATGATGATAATCATCATCATCATCCCCGTCTCATCATCTTCCTTGTCATCATCATCTTCTCGTCATCCTTTTTTTCTCCTCATAGATATGCATAATATCACCTTGAGAGGCTCACACAGAAAAAAAATCTTATGCATCAGCACAACTCACTTTTTTCCTTACTCCTTTACGTACGTACATATTTTCCTTTTCCTTGCTTGCCTCTCTCCCAATCCATTCCCCAACAATCCGAGGAACTAGGAAAGACAAGAGAAAAGGGAAAAGGAGACAGTTATCAGCAGACGGAAACTGAATGACAGTCTTGGACTGAAACGGAGAATCTTGTTCAGTTCCGTCAGATACAAGTAGGACTATAGCCATGGCAGTCATGTCATGATAGGTATTATAGCAGCAGCAGGGATTCCTTTTTTTTCTTAAAAAAAAGTCGGCCTTTTCCCTTTCATCTTTTTTATGTTTTCGAGGAGGACGAAAGAGAGAGAAATTTCCTACAACATTAGAATATTTGAGGATGTTCTACTTTGAGAGGGAGAAGAAGGAAGGAGCTATATCGCATTCTTTTTTTACGGAGATTAGAAAACGGAGATACGCTACTTCAGAAGGTATGATTGTAAAATCCTTTTTTTTCGCTTCCACTTCCCATTTAACTTTTTTTCTTTCAGATGGCAGAACCGAAAGAACACAGTCACATCAGTGGAAGGAGGTCTTTAGAAATAAAAGAGAAAATAAGTAAGAGGGAAAGCGAGTAGAGATAGGAGAGAGCTTTCGGGGATTGAATGGGACTTTTCCTTTTGAACATTTTTATTCCCATTGTCTGTTTGATATCTGCTCCTTGTGTGCTACTTTCCCTTTCTCCTTTTTTAAATGAAATATAATTCTGGAAGTAAACTAGCATTAGCTGAGAGAGAGAAAGAGAGAGAGAGAAAGACACAGATAGAGAGAAAAGTAGAATGGTCGGGGGTATTTGCATACTTTCATTTGCAAAGCGTTTACTTTCTCTTGTATGCATATAAGGACAAATAATAAGCATCTTTATGTTGATTCTTCTGAAGGATCCAGGAAGGCTTTCACTTACATTTCGTCAGAAATATCAAAACCCTTCCATTCAAGGAAGAGAGTGTATTTTTCCATCCTTTTTATTTGGATTGGGGAGCTCTTAAAATATGAAAAATAAATAAATGCTCTCCAAACATCTTTTTCCCTTCTTCGCTTTTGGAGTAATGACAATATGACGTAATAATGGATATTTTTTCTTCCCTTCTTTTTCCCGACCACCATCCGAAACCAAACCAGACCGGCACACGAATGGATAGTTTTTCCATGCATGACTCATGCATTATTATGGGAGAGCTGTTATAAGAAGAAGAGATTTAGCACATGCCTGGAGCCTTTTGCGAACCCGGTTAATATATCATTAGCTTAAAGACTGGAGCAATATGAAAGAGAAGGAGAGCGGAGAAGAGACCCACGGAACTGGGATGCAATAAAAGGGTGGAGCATTATGCGATTTCATATCAATGAAAAAATATTTTTATACACAAAAGCCAGACCTCCACTTCCACTCTCCTTCTCCTCAGCTTTTAGTCCTACTCCTCCACTTTTGTTTTTAGGAAAGGGGTTTCATAAAGATCGTATCGTATCATACGTAACATTCTTATCATCCTTCGCATATGAACTTATTATGAAGGGGATCCATGGGGCCGTGCATGGTCATGCCATAACGTATGAGCTTAGTGAGTGGGTTATTTTTTGGTGAAGGTGGTGGTACTGCTGCTGCCAGTTCGTGCACTCTTCCAATATCAAGTCATCCAGTGGGTCTCACTCTATACAAATTCAAGACAGCAGGTGCCATGGTCCGGAAACAAAATTCATACGTGATTTGACTACACAAACCTCCATTTTATTACCACCACACCAAAAACTCCTCCACCTCCTCCCCCATGCAGCCCAGATCTGGAAAGGAGAAAACTGATGCAGTCCTACTAAAGCTGGAATTGAAGTTTATACGATCCAGCCTTTTTTCCCTACACGTTTTTTTCTCTTAGGGCCAGCAGCAGCATTGCATCATGAGACTTCTCAAACATCAAGAAGACTTAATATAAGGAAGAGACCGATCAACCGGCAGACTATCAAGAGGGAAAGCAAAGTGTTGCTTCTCTGTTACATTTTTTTCAAGAAGAAAGAGGGAGGGAGAGCTGCTCAAGCTATATCAATATGAATTTGGTAAAAAACCAGAACAGAGAAAGAAAGACCTTTTCACTCATATAGACTGGGTTCTCCCTGATCGCACTGAGAGTATGAGCTCAATAGTCACATAAAAACTCCGTGCCTTGCATTGTATCCTTTCTCCTCCTCCACCTCCTCTTTCATAACTCCGCAAGTGAATGAAACAAGCCCGTTCCTCATCTTCCTCCCCCATTTTAATATCAAACTCTTCTGGATAAAAAAGTTTAATGTAACCAGACCAGCCAGCAGCAATATAGCAAGTCCTGGAGCAGCAAGTGAAAGGCATCGTCTAGCGCCAGCACACATTTAAACACACACCAGGATGTTACTTTTATAGAGTATCATTATCCGCCACCACACCACCACCACCACGCCAACGTTTTGGAAGGGCATCGGCATGACATGACAAAGCCGGTAAACTCTCCCGGCTCCCATATAATAATCCTTAAGCCACCCGGCTCAAATCCTTCCTTCTTTCTCCAAGTCTGGAGAGAATACGGGAGAAAGCCTTACAAGTAAATATAAATGTATTAGGTAAGGACCTAACGCAGCTTTCCACTTTAACTCTGGTGGATGCACAGTTTCTTCAGAGGAGGAGGAAGAAGAAAATTTCCTGTACTATATTATATTTTTTAAGGGGAAAATCTATAATTTTCCTTTGACGATATATGTAAATATGCATTAGTTAACTTGTTCCCTCCACAACTTTCCACTCATTCCAAGTGACTGACAGGAGGACCGTGAACGCCCACCAAAGCCACCACCACATCGATATAAAAAGAAATAATAAGAAACTGTTGGGCAGAAACTTGCTTTCTGGAGGAAGGAGGAAAGAAGCCATATGAACACATTCACGGAGCATAGTCCATTTTACTCCTCCAAACTCCATCGAGAAGACCGAAACCTTTTCAACTTTTATAGTTTGGCCACACCAGTCATTAGATAAGAGAGAGTCAGCCTAAGTATTCGCGAAAATCTTGAAATTACTTCCCTCCCAAAAACTACCACCACTACAGCAAGCAGCAGGAACGACAGAATAGGTAAAGCAGTTGCGATGCGATCCTCCCCAAAAAGTTAAATGAAAACCTATACACATTTTACTTTCTTTAATACTCTCCGCTCGTTAATCCAATTTCTTTGAATAGTTTATTCAGGGAGACGGACCAAGAAAATGTTTTGGGAGGAAGGAGGGGGAAAGGGGAAAAGACAACGACAAAGTCTTTAGAAAATAGTTTGCTTTCCTTCTTCTTACTTAAGCAGCTACTCCACCACAGCAAACCAAACCATGCCATACAAACCTTTGCTTGAGAATTACCACCACCACCACCTCCGCTAAACTACTTACGACATTCACGCTCTGTCATTATCATTTCCAGTTAACCACCATCGTCAAGCTAGCAATAGCCGCACGAGTTTAAGTACAGCGAATGTCCTGCATACAATATCCTCTTAATAGGGAAAACAGCAGGTCTATTTATAGTTTTTTTTAGCTTGGGTTATTGGTGGGACAAACCAACATCGCTCGCTTTTTAGACCACAACCAACCACTTATTAGTGAATGGATGGATGGATGGAGGGAAAAAATAGCTGGAAGTGTTCCTCCGCCTTATACCTCAGCTTGCATTTATTTCCACCGGATTTTGGTAGAAACTGGAGAGAAATTTTCACACAAAAAGTCACAACCATATCATATCCCTCCCCATAGCCCTCCACAAAGATTGCATGATTATGAGCACTTAGTTTTAAATGAAATGGGTTTTAAGAGGCGGATAAGGTTAGGATGTTATGTTTATGCGTTTGTTCCACACACACACAAAAACAATCCACCTTAGCTACATCAAGGTAGGCACAGAAGTCTAAGCTTGGTTTGGTTTTGGTGCGATGAAAAAAGATAAGTTGTGAAATGGGAATGAGCAATTTGGTACGGTGCATTTGTAGCGGTGGCGGTGTCCAATACTGCTTTTCAGGGTGAATCGCCGTAATTTTCAATTGCCATTGTTAAAGCTATTATGCATTGTTTGCGGTTTTAGTGGATGGACGAGGATGCATACCTACCCACGTTTTTATATGATCGTGTGTCTGTATTCATGTTGGAGGATGATTGGGAGTGAAATAGTAGACGGCACGAATTGGGATTGTCGCTATCACCGGAAATGGGAATAATTAAGGGAATTTTTGGTATGAGCTATGCATGTCCTTCGATTATGTCATCATCCTCATCATCATCATTTCCTTTTGTTTCGGTGTTTTGCGCCGGTGCACTGCCAAAGATATCGCTCAACTTATAGTAGTAAACACAGATCCCTGCATTCAATGTACGAATAATTGCACAATCAACCTAAAAATTTACTACAGTGAAGGCACTGGTCGAAATCTGAAGATGAGATTATAGCTTGGCCACGTTTTCTCCCAACATTAAGTTCACGACAATAAAAATGGCACGCACACAAAAATATCTTCTGCTCCATCAAAGTCTTCTTGTTTTTTATCTCTTTTTTATCAGCAAGTCACGAAATATTAACATTCATCCATATTATTAGTATTATATTGATCCGTAAAACCCCCACTCATCATAATCACACACAATGACATTACTTAAAGAAGAAAAATGATGATGATAATGATGATGACGACTACTACCTTCTTGCCTTGAATTTTTCCATTAGAATTTTTTTATATATTTTTTTAATGATTTGCTAGATTTTATTGCGAGCACCCAAATAAAGTGTCGTTGGTGAGTGGTCGGGCGATTCCTCCTCCTCCTCCTCACTATCATGCTATCATATTGGCTTGACTGACAAGCCTTTTTCCTCTCTCAGGTCTCGTGTTTAGCATACACCCAAAATAACAACATGGCTTTTGATTGTTCTTCAATCTTTTTTTGTCTAGAGAACAGATAGGACTGGGAGCGAGAAAAAACCAAACCACGACAGTTTTTTATGCTGATGATTATTATTAAATAGAAAGGCGAAGAAAGAAACCGAGGGGAAGAAGAAGACGAATATTGCACGTAAAATCAGATATCCATCCTCAGACATAACATGAGCATACTTACCAACATATTGATTCCATTTTCCAATCCCATGTTCAGTTTTTTTTGTGAGGACGGACGTGTTTTTTAATATTTTTTCTATCCATATTTCTTTCCTTCACATTGTCATCCATTTCTCTTTCTCTCTCTTGCTGCTTTTGTTCGTTACACTGAGCAATATAAAAAAGCTTCTGTCTGTATCATTACTGGTTTATTGTTTCACTTCATGAGATATCGTGACATGGACTGTCATGCAATCATCAGTTTTGACATGCTATCCAGTCAACCACACGATGTGATATGCGAGTATGATGAGGTGGAGGAGAGAATTGTCGACGATGCCGATGACGACGATGGTGATAGTGATGATGACGGTGTGGTCGTGTTGTTGAGTAGGTATGTATATGGATAGGAGAAGAAAGCCATGTACACAAATATGATTATGATTAGGTAGCTATTTCATATTCGGAGATTCTTCTCTACTCCCCATCCGTATAAAGTATTAACAATTATTATTATCGGCACTCGCTCGCCTGATGAGGAAAAAATTCTTTCCCTTCTGTTCACCTTCAACTGAAGCTTATCATGTCTCCTTTTTTATTTATTATTATTTGCCAAAGTTGATGACGATGATAGGATGCTCCTATAGAAGGGTG
>JAQGAI010001377.1:0-14940 GCA_034696905.1 Lepidocyrtus violaceus | reverse complement strand
GTGTGCTCTTCCGATCAGGTGGTAATAATTGTAATTATTACTTGAGAGCCATTTATTTCATTATACAAAGAGAGCGTAATGAGACGGCAAAGAAAAAAATAACGAGTTGAGTTCCTTAAGTAAACAGCTGTCCTATTTTACGGTGACACGCAGTTAACTGCGGAAACAATTAATAAAAATGAAATATCTAAAAGTGTGCTGCAGTAATAATGGAAACAAGGAGGGAAATAGAGCTGGATGATTGCTTCAGACTTTATACTCATGTTATAAATTAAATTACTTAGCATTAAGGTAGATGAACTGGTGTTATTACGTTATAATTATATTGAGCTAACGATCATTTCATCTATTTTAATTTTAATCAGAATGATATTGAATGGGCGTAGCAAAAAAAAAGTAACTTGAAAACGAGGCCAGACATATTTAGCTCTTATTCCAATTTCGCAATGGGAATTTTTTCCCGCATCTCCCCCTCAGAAAAGTTTACACTGATCGTGAGCGGCTCCCAAATCATATTGAAAAAGTGGATATTTGCAATTTGCAATAATGCCACGGAATATTATGGCCTTTACTTGCTCAAATTACATCATCATAAATGGCAAGTCTTCCTGCAGCCACCACTATTGAAAGAGTGAAGCCAGGAAGAAATTGATGGCATCAATATTGCCCGTTATTACATAATATTAAAGGGAGTATATTTATTCATGATTTAATTTTTGCCTTAAAAAAACACCGTCGCTTCATCCTATCATCCTCCTTCCTACTAGTCCTCGGATGTTCACATTAGGTACACATATACCTAGTACCTACCTATGCGGTTTAGCCGGGGTGTGGAGTTGAATTTTGGGGGAGAAAATGCAATTATGGAAGACTCTCCCAGTCCTTCCTCCTTCCTCTTAGTTTCACTGCTCCACTTTTAGGAGAGCATAAAGCTTGCCATGATAATCATTGCTGGGTTATGAGATGAGCTCGGGACAAAATGAAATCGTGCACTGACTTACCTAAACCTATACTCAGCTCATGCGTTTGGTGGAGATTTTCCAGAAAAAAATGAGATTTCTGATGGTACGGACGGCTTCAACATTTTTAAAAGTTTCTGCATAATATACCTTGATATGACGTAAATGAAAACTGATGCTGATGTGGTATGCTGCTTGAATGCTAGGCATTTTTTGGAGAATTTTTTCGGATTTGTTTTCTTAGTTGGTGTTGTTATGCATTTTATTGAATAGGTTGGTCCATTCTTAGATAACATTTTCTACTTTATTTTTATAAAAAAGGAAGTTTTTTAGGGTGGGGGGGGGAGTTTCGAATGAGAAACATCTTAAACTGGAATGAAATCTGAAAATCCTTTCAGTTTTCATTTGCACAAACGGATTTCGCCCCGTTTCAAAGCACTTATGACAGACAGATGCATGCATCCTTTATACGTATGTAGAATGGGGAAGATGATGAAACCTAACACTTGACATGATGAAGCCTTTCATCAATTTTTACTACAGGCTTTATATTAAACATTCATTCTCTCCTTGATTGTCCTCTTTTCTCACGAGAACTCTCCACCCAGATGAAAACCTACAGAGAAAGATGTAGGGCGAGGACGGGCTGATGATGGTCAGAATAAGTCGAGGGGGAAAGTTTTTAAACTGAACGGGGACTTAAAATTTAAGAAGTGGACTAGAAATTTTTAAACTACTCCGCTCCTACCTTCAGGAATCTGCAGTGGAGCATTTGATTATGCAAACTTGTTTTTTTTCCTTAATAAAGAATCCTCACATATGTAACTTGTCTAGGGATGGAAGCCTTTTCGGAGGAAAACAATTTTGACGAAGCCGAATATTACAGACAGTCTTGTCTGAAAAGCTTTCTCCCTGCATGCATTCAACTTCCAAATTGGAGGGAAGAGGAAAGAAAAACCGGCGTAAATAATAAATGATTCCTTGAAAAAAAAAGAATGAAATGCCGGAGAAAAGCATGATGCTTAGATGGATGATGTGAAATGAAAGGGGTCATAAGTAAAAACAGAGTTTTTAACAAGTTGGACTTTTCAACTTTCATCAACAACATTCCACGTCTAATATGCCGCCACCTCCACTGCACTACAACATTTTTACCACACCCCAAGAAAGAGGAATAGGAGGAAGGGAAAGAAAATGAAAAAAAGAAGAAGGTCTTTTTTAACTTTCCTTTTTCGCCTCCTCATCCCATGTTAACTAGTTATATAACATATGTTTAGTGGTGATATCTTTTGGTAGTGGTAGAGATGGTCGTGATGTTGATAATGATAGCGCAAAATGGGAAACTATGTAATATAGGTAGGTACGTTATGCACTTACTCATTTTTATTTTTTGCTTATGTGAACAATTTTACACCACCGCATAGTACATTCCCCATCGCAAGGTCTAGTAATTCTGTAGTAGTATGGACACCTTCCTACTATATAGCTTCAAAGAATGTTATATGGCGATTTTTTTTCATTTCATATTTTTTTTTTTAAAGCCTTTCACACGGTGTAATATAAAGTGCATCTGCTACTTCCTCTTCCATTTCTTTTGAGATCTCCAGCAAGCTACACTCACAATGCATGCCCTGTACGTGACCATATATCCATTCCAAGATTTTTCTCCTGCCTTTGCTTTCTCTCCTTTTCTTTTCTGCTCTCCCAGAAAATTCCAGGAATTACGCAGGAGCACGCTAAGGGAAGAAAAAGATAATATTTTTGTTGCAGTATAAAAAAAAGTAAAAAGTTGCTGAGAGCATGGGTCTGACCTGTCGCAAGACAAATTATATAAAGTGTGTGTGGTTGGTGTTGAGCTAAAACAGGAACGAACCAAGTATTAGTAAGAACTGTTAGAAGTTTGCATGTGAGTTGGAAAGGTACACTTAAACACTGGTGTATACAAACCTATTGTATACCCACTGTGGACTTACCACCTCTCTACCTAAACTTCCGTTTTGTTGTGAAAGTCATTTTCCATAGACTGCAAAAAAAAGAAACTGCAGTAGAAACACCACATCCCACATAAAACTAAAGAGAAGAGGCCCTACTCCCTACTCTTAAAATGGAATTCCTCTTTTGTTATAAAAAAAGGAATTCACCATCCACTCGGCTGGAGGGAAATTGCGTATATGATGAGCAAGCTGATTTGATTGGATTTTCTGATTAAATATTTTCCCCCTGTTATGGACGTACTTACTACATACGGGGCTGGGGTACTATCATCAAATTATCATTATAGCATTCTTCCACCTTCGCCTTAGTCTAGTTTCATCACTGTGATGATGATGATGATGATGACTACGACTGAGGACTGTATCGCTACATATGACTACAGTTAACCTATATATTCCTCCGGCCAGGATTTTTCGGTTATTTCTTTTTTTCCCTTTCTTATCAATGAACCATGAACCAGGTAGATTGTTAGCTTAGGACGTGCCCGTTTTATGCTGCACCAATAAAATTCCATTATAATTATTAAAAAAAGGAAACTCCTTGGTTGGCTCATATCACGACAGTTGGAACATGAGATGATGATGATGACTAGGACCACGGCGAGGGAAAAATTCTATCCTATTCCATGGAACAATTACCCTTACGATGTTTTCACCTTTGTGTGCAAAATAGTAATAATAATAATCATAATAATAATCGAACCCGGTTAGACTAGGCTGATTCTAATGCTAAGATACTAGCTACATGATTACTACTGCACTGCACCCCAACCACAATGTCTTTTCTTTAGTTCCTCAAGAAGAAGAAAAAACAGCAGCTTTTTCTTTCTCCAATCATGCATAATGCTTCAGCTATACTATCGTGTTTTTAAGGCTTAATCATAGTCATCGCCGTCGTCATCATCATCATCATTGTTATAGCCTGTCTTAACATTTCCTGTTCAATGAACTTTGTCGACCTACTTTAATTCTTCTCATGAAGGGAAACAAGAAGGGAAGAGGAATGGGAAGGGAAAGAAGAGAATCTGATTCTGTATTCAACATTTCACCATTGCCTCTCCGTAGTCCGTAGTACTACTTACTTCACTGCACTGTCATAAAATGAGTAAGAAAAGAAAGGAAGAAAAATCCAGCTTTTGTTTCAATCACTTTCCAGTTCTTCCTCCATTTTAATGAACAATAGCGCATGGTTCATGGTTCATTCATAGACGTATGAGGGCTGATTTCTTGTTAGGATATATGTTACCGGATTGACAATTAAGTCTGTATAGCCATGTATTAGAAATGTGCATATGCATAACGTAACATATGTACGTACAATATAACTTATTGCTTCATTAGGAGGAGGATGAAAAGAAAGGAATATCGAAATGCGCCAGCCACCACCACCACTACAGTCACCAGGACCAACATAGAGCCAACCAGGAAGAAGAAAAGAGAAAGGAAGCTTTGTCCATTTAATTTCTCCTTTTTGGTCGGTGTTCCCTGTTCCTCTCTGCAGAGGGGCGCAAAGGAGTTCAGACTTACTTCCAAGCCGTTGAAGAAAACAAAAGTGTAATAAATTTGGCACGCAAAATGAATAAGATTCGAGAGTTAAGTTGAGCTAAACTTAAAGCTCAGTTGTACGTACATAATGTGGATGGTACTAGTAAAAGGAGGAAGGTCACCACACTACCACCAACCAGCACCGAACGATATGAATAATGCATGCGTTTGTTTGATACAGGATAATATTATAATGGTGAAGGGTGGATAAACCATTTTCTTGACATGCACAAATGCTCAGAGTTGTATGAAAATGATTTGCTGATAAGGCTCTTTGGATTGTTTGTTTTTAGCCAACTTGATTATGATTACTTTATCACATGGAAATTACGTGTAAAAAGGGTAAGTTTAGCTTGATCAAGTCCAGTTTTCTTAGTAGATATTTGCATATTAATGTTTAAAGTGCGAAGAAACTCGTGTTGAATTTGAGATTTGCTATAAAAAATAGTTGCAGTAGGTAAAAATTATATGATTTATGATTAATTATATGATTACCTAATAATATGCAATATTAAATATTAAGTGCTCCAAATAGTTAGGGAAGCACACATACCTTAACCAAAACAATATAATTAAGATTCCTTCCGAGTTTTAGCCGAAAATTGTGATTGAATTTGAAAGGAAGGTGGCGGATTATAACTACTACTATGGCTACACAAAACAGAATAACATTCCATTCACTCATTATTCCTGTTACTACGCACCGTGAAGAAGGACTTACAGGAAATTGTTTTAGAACAAGATCAAATTCAATATTTTTTGTTATTGTTCCGTATGTGTTTATTCAAGCGTTCTAGCGGATTTCAATCAAGATGAGAGAGAGAGAGAAAGAGAGAATTACCATTCACCATTGCTCTTTGTTATATTATTGGAACTGAATTGAGGGAAAAGCAGAAGAGACTATACGACCACGGCTGTATGAGCAGAAACGGTTTATTATGCGTGGCGGAGAGAAATCAAAATGAAAATTATATTTGCTTTGTCCCACCCCGCGTGCCTCTGTAGTTTCCTTGTTATACTTTCACTAAGCCATTCCAATATACGACCACGCGTCGAGCTGTTGTTTGCCAAGTTGCATTGTTTTAATTTAACTATATTTGCTGTACACTGCGAGCACGCTGCATTATTTCAGTATTTGTATTTACTTTGGAGGTTGCACAGGCATCCATCCTATCCAATATAAAATAGAGCTATGCCGAATAATGTGAAGTTGGAATAGGCTCAGGGATCCAATGAGTGTTCCTGGTACAAAGAAAAACAAAGGAAATTACTCATTTCAATATCCTCCCTCCACACTTGAAGCGAACCGAGCTCCAGTCTGAGAAGGTTCCGTTCCAACCAGCGAGTTATGAATAAATTTATTTATGTTTTTGGCAAGAAAACACGGAATACTGCGTTTGGAGGTAGCCAACATTTTTATAGGTAGTCAATACCACCACCACCACTGCGTACGAAGAATTTTGGACATTGTGTAGGTACCTACTAAAAACGAATTGATTGATTTTCCACCAGTCCCACCTAATTCCTACACAATGCCGAGGGAACACATGGCTAAAGCTCAACCTTTAATCTAGATAATATTTCTCCAACACCGAAAATCCAGTGGGTTGGAACATCATCATCGTCATCATCATTTCATATCAGACCCAGACATATAGTTAAATGGATAAAAACAACATAGGTATAACTTATTTTAATAGAGTGAGTGTCTAGGTGGAGCACTACATGGAAGTAAAGTAGTCCTCTCTTTTTTTATTTACTTATACAGGCGTAAGTTTAGTTTCGAGTTGGGCCAGCCCACAAGCCAGAAAATTGACATTTGTACTCCCACAATGCAAATATTACTTTTTCTGCGTTTTTGCTCACTCACAACAGCGATCGACATCGGCTCTGTGTGTCTACTGTGTACACAGAAGGAACTTGCGATTAGCTTGCTTCCAACACTTGAGGGAAATGAGGATTTGCTGTTTTGTACTGCGTGAGAAATAAGTAATGAAATGCAGCAACATCACAAGGAAAGGTTCCATCTATTCCACTCGATGCATATGCATGAATTATTTATCTTTGGTCCAAGTTTCCGTTAAACAATTTAATTTTATTTTCATTTTTTTCCGGCGAGTTGGCCTACCGTGGCTTTGTAATTTTGAAGAGAAGCCGAATCAAAAGCCTTTGGATGGCTATATTTTTTTCAGTCAATGTTTTCCTCCACCTTGTCATCACCGATAAGGAAAAATTGTTTCCCCTCGTATTACATTGATAAAACTGTTTTTTTTTCTCCGGATTATTACAGCCACCCGCCCACTCCTTTTTTCCACTTTTCTCCCTAGTTTACTTATTGTTTTTTTGTAACTTGGCCTCTCTCCGTCCACTCCTTCTACTTTCACCGCTTATTTCTTGGTCATGCAAAAAAAATTACTTCTCTTCCCGTCACGACTGTTTTTGCACGGATGGAGTTTTTCCTCCAAAAATAAGTATAAAGAATGTGGAATGCGTGTCTTCAAACTTGTCCTGATCCAATGTATTTTGTTTCATAAAAGGGACAAGAAACTAAAACAAGAAGGAAAAGAGGCAAAAAAATGATAAAAGGTGAGTGAGCAGGGTAAAAAGTGAAGACGAGAAGGAGTTTTGTTTTTGTCTCATGTCATGTTTCTTTTTTCTTTCTGAAAAAGAAACTTTTACTCTTTCTTTCTCCATTGTTCATTTTATTCAAGTTATAAACCAGTTTTTCCCTCCTCTGAAAAAAAATAATACGATGGGGAAGGACGGGGACGGGAAGATGGAAAAATATTGATAATGTGTTTCCCTTTCACCGTCCTTTTACCCTTTTATTATTGATAGCTGAGGAGAAAAACAAGAGCAATAAGAGGAAAACAACAACAGCAAAAAAGTTTTTTATCTGGGAAAAGTCGTCCTCGTCTCTTTACTTTATCGGGAGTTCTGTTGCCCAGACACTATGTCCTTTTAATGTTTTTACTTTGTCATTTGTGTGTGTATTTTTCTCGCGTTTTTGTTTTCCTGTTGCAAAGAATTTGATGAAATGAAAAGGTGAAATGGAAAAGAATGTAATTTGATACTTCATATTGGAAGGAGTGGCCCTGTTATCCTACTTGAGTTACCCAAAAAAAAACAAGTTTTTAAAAACTGTGTTGAGGGAGGACCATTAATTAACAAAGTAATAGATTTGTTGTGTCAAATTCCAGGTAATGGGTTACAAAGAGGACAACAATGAAAGCGAACCTTTCAAAGTAGTCAATTGAGATAAGTCTAACGAAGGTGGATTTCAATTTCAAGCAAACGGGAACATAATTTGCTGGAGTCTTTCCAGGTCAAAGAACTCATGTAACTTTTCAGATACTTGATCTATTAAAAACGATTTAAAGATGCCGGACAATATTAGGTGATTTGTTCTATAAAAATAATTGCATTTTTAACAGCATTTTTCCAGGTATTCTCTTAATTTTATCTTATTTTCTTCTTAATTCATATATACATATATTAAATAGAGCTAATGCCCCTTAAAGGCCAATTAGATTGGTTGATTTTCTCTCTTCATTTTCTTTTAGCTTCCTCACCCTTTTAGCTATCTACTTTTCCCCAGAGCTGATCTATGTTTATCAATTACGTGGTACGTGATTTAATCACTAAAGCAAATAGGCAGTTTTGGAAGCACTAATAACTAATTGTAATTATGATCGAGTGTAATGCTAGCAAGCAACTTCATGCTTAAGGTTCTATCCCGAAACTAGATGCGGCTTTCTTCATCTCCTCATCATCATACTACTACTTTCATCAATGGTATATCCAACCTACACCATATCTAATTCTCTGATAAGAAAAAAGTTTACGATGATTCATGAAATCATCTCTGAAGAAATCAAGGAAGAAAAATAACATTAAACCTTTCCATAAAACTGTTCCTTTTTTCATCATCATCCTCATCCTATAATTCTGCTAAAATCTCATATCAGTTGGAACTAATTAGGGGAGAGAGGGAAGTTGGAGGAATTGATGCGAGACTAGTGAAAATACTTTCTTAGAAAATACTGGGTTTTTTTTCTACTCCTTGTACAAGTCGTACGAAAAGTTCCGAGAAGAAGGAAAAATCTATTAATCCTTTCATATTTTATTGACTCTTCTCGTTCGCTGCACAAGCTGCTGTTATCATATTTAATTTTCTATGATATGATATGTACGATATGATATGTTATTGACGTGCATCCTTTCATACTTTCTTTTCAATTTTCATTTTTCCCCTCTGTCAGATATAATTCCGTACGAAGTGAACAAAACGATGAAAAAAATACAGCTCGTAAGTAAATACCGGTTTATTGCCGGTAGTATGCACTTGGCAAAATTACCCAAGTAAACAAGATGAAACTCATGTACATACACGCAAACATTTACAAACTATAGAATTCGGATGGAGAATAAGAAAATTACTAGTGTTTATCTACTTTTTATATTTATTTGTAAGTGGTCAGTCAGTCCCCTTGCTCTTTCTATCAGCTTTGTATTTGTATTCATGTAAAAAAACGCATTCGTACCGATCTCCTCAACAAACACTATAAAAAAGGAGAGCACTTATGACAAGTGAAAATACTATACGAGAACGGTTAAGCCAGGCCCTACATACTCTACGCCGGCCCTTTCCTTTCATTTTTCAACCTGAATGTGAGGGAAAAGGAAAAAACCAAACCGCCATAGAATATTAAAGAGTCCGTTCTTCATCTTTTTTTCCTTTCATTTCAACAACAGGAAAGGAAGAAAACACGGAAGCGAATGGACCAAAACCCCCTTCTTACAGGATATGGATAGGAGACCTACCTTAGGTATATATGCTTATAAAATAGTATGATACTATAGAACACCTTTTAAGTTTTCTGATGGCGATGGTGGCAGCCTTAGTGGTTGAACAAGAAAGATGGTAATTTGTACTTTGTACATGCCATGGCTTATCTTTCATGACGACGGGGAAAAGAAAAATAGAATGATGCGGGCTTCTTCTCCGAAATACCCAAAGACCAGCAAAATACTGTCCATTTCTTGGAAGACGTATAAAAGTAGAGTAAAAATAAGGAAACCAGGCAAACTGCAATAAAAAAAAGCCCAACCTAAAGTTAAGGATCATTTAAGGAGAAACGCAACAGAGATCCAAGCTCCAAAGGAAAAAAAAACTCATTAGTAAACTCTGTTAACTGCATAAAGGAAAGGCAAGGACGATAATATTGGAAGTAAAAAGGGAAAAATATAGAAGGAACGAACATAATGCACATGTATTTTCCTCTTTAGTATTCGTTCTCCTTCTCCTGATTTTATTCTTTACGGTGGAAGAGATACATGCATTTTCTTCCCCCCGCAACATAAAAATTTTGTAATGTGGCTATGCATGCGTGAATGAGTCCCAATATTCCTATCCAATATTAGGTACGCCACCGGAGGAGAATTAAAAGGTTTAGCCAAGCATATGAGAATGTTTTAAAAAGGGGGAAAATCTCTTTTGTTTTTTCTTTCTTCTTTTTTTTTCTTAGAAATAAAGACAAAAGTCTCATATAGACTATACGAGCTTATTCCTCTCTGTAAAGAAGGTAGGAGAAAGTTAGAAGAAAATTCCAGGGAAAAAGTTTTTTCTCTTGAAGATGGTGATATATTATGGCACAGGAGAAAGGTAGGGTGTTGCTGCTGTGGTGCAGTGAAACATATGCTATTTCTTTCATAATACTCCACAAAGCATCCTATGCACTTTTTCGCTTGCATTCACACAAAATATATTTTCTTTTTCCGGGAAGGAAACCAGCTTTGATTGAAGGTCTGGAAAAAATTTTCCTGCTGGTTTGGTAGCTTTGGATGGCCTCATAGTAATGTATATGATTTTCTCCAAGGAAGTTTACGTTTTTTTCCTTCTCTTTCCCTCTTTCAAGCACTTTCGGTGTTTATGGTGATGATGGAATGCTTTTGATGAAGATGGCTGGGAAAGCAGTTTCGGGATACCTGTCTGGTTTTCCTTTTAAGGACGTAAAAAAACCTCAAGTGGAAACCGTGTTTAAGGTGGGGTTCTTTTCCCTTTTGTTTTACGCTTTTTACGCATTTATTTTTTTTTTGGAGAAACCTCGTCAAAATAAGGAAGTTTTTTTTCTTCCTGAAACGTATTTTCTTTTGTACAATGGAATCACATGGTTTGTGAATGCAGCCATGCACTTCTTCATCCCCTTTTCGTTCCGATATTACATTTTAATCAAAGTTGAGAATGGTGGGGATTGGAAAATGGAACGGGTATTTATGCATGGGCACTTGAAATACTTTCCGAATAGAACAAAAAAAACTTTCTCATCATTAATTCAGTACAGGAAATGACTCTGGATGCAGTGGCATAATAGTTCTATTAAAATTCTTGACACAACTGAGGCCATTCACTGGAAATAAAAAAAACATTAAATGGGCAGTGTGATCTAATGCTCCAACATAAGTTTAAATACATATGTTAAAAATGTGCTTGGAAACTGGATGAGAATTTGTGGGTGTTTATTTGCAATGAATCTAACATCGTATTTCATGTTACCGTTACTACCTTTTCCACATCAAGCATTAAAAAATCCAAACTTCAGAAGGTAATGTGACCGTCATTACGTAACTGATCAAAGGAAAACAAAAGCTAAAATACATTTGGTCATACATACCAGCATTTAGTTCTTGTTCTTTTAAATGAGCCAAATACTGGAATCTGTATCCTCTCATTTCAAATAATGCGTCAATTTCCCTCCTTTCTCCCGTCCATTAAAAGACATGAAATGTGAATAAAAGGCATGATGAATCATTACGTAATTTCCTTCACACAATAACGGAAGCCGGAGACAAGAAAAAATCCAAGCCAGCTTGCAACCACTCTGTGTCATTGTTCTTCTCCCTTCCATCTTTGGTTGCTTTTAATGGACAGAGTGGAGAAAGGACGAGGAGGATGATGATCCCGACGATGATCATGATGGCTTCACAAATATTATCTTATTGGCAATATGTGGTTTTCTCCTCTCTTCCTTATTTCCTTCAAAACATACAAAATCCGTTCGTGTGTTTTTTCTTTCCTTTTCCCCACAGAAGTTTTTTTACGTTAGGGGACAACGGGACAGGAAACTAGTGAAAAAGGAAGACGGGCAGACAATCTTCCCGAATTATTTCTTATTGTTCCCGTGGACACCATCCACTCCAGTCAGAGAGTTTCTCCTGCTCTCGATGGAAAGGAGAAAAGAAAAACTAACAGAAGAAGACAACAAACGGTCAATGAATTTATTGCCCTGGCTTGTCAACATTTTCAGGTCAATATTGATACAAGCCCGAGAGGAAGGAATCCAGGAAAAGTATCAAACATGCTATACAACAAATGTACATAAATATTGTGTGACTGTGAGTGATCCATGGTCGGAGTCTGTTGCCCCGACCATGCTATACCAAAGTCAAAAAAACTGAAAAGTAGAAAGAGAAAGTCCCCAAAACAACCGAGCAGACGACGCTGAAGAGAAGGATGTACATGGATATATATATGTACAACACTGTGTGGAGGGAGGCATTGAAAAAGATGAACATATTAGGTCAATACATCATCAAGACAAACAAGTTGTAAGAATGGGTTTAATAGGAAGAAGCCAAATATATAAGATGGAAGTCATTTTTTTTACTCCCAAGGAAACAAAGTGCATCGTCAGATCAGTGTCGTGGGATGCTAACCTGCAGAGCATACCTAAATGGAAGGAACGTAACAGCATTATCCAATAAAATTATATTATATATGACCAATGGCCTATTGCTCACTCCCGAAATGGTCAAGTGAATAAGGGGTCCAAGGAAAAATAAAAATGTCGCAGATGGCAACAATCCTTCACAAAAGCAATCAATGTCAATAGAAAAAGTTACGTAGAAGATCGTCTTGGCAATGTCGTCATCCTCCATATCCGCCTTTATTCCTTTCCCCTCTTGCTCAATATAATAATAACGCGGGGAGAGTATTTTTTCGTCTCTGTTCTTTACTTTTCCTCCTTCTTTTTTGTGAACATTCTTGTTTCCTTTCCATTAGAGGAAAGTGAATGGAAGCATCTTTTCTTTTTGCCAAGAGAAGTGGAAGAAAACATTAGGGATTTTAGAAGACTCCAGTCCTCCCTCCTGTCGCTCTTCTATAGATTCTATGGAGTGGAGGAGGAGATAGGAAGTGAGTGAGTGAGTGAGTGAATAAAAGTAAGTCTTTTAGCAAAAGTATAGTATGTGTAGTATGGCCTATTCCTATCCTCCAACATCCTCCGGGACCCTGAGATATGTCACTAAAAATTTAAGTGAGTGACTCACTCCGCCGATATCTAAGAAAATGGGCGAATGGACAGGGAAGAACAGTTTAAAAATTCTGTCCACTTATCGACTCCTTCGATAAGTATTGTTCCGTAAAATACGAGCTTTAAGAGAAATACGGTTGGACAGCAAGCGTAAGTAAAAAAAAATACTTGAAAATTGACGGGGTCGTGACTATATGTATGTACCCATGGTATTACTAGGTATTTCCTATTGTGTTAGCATAAGACGTCACAAGTGCCATTCATGTCATAATCAATAGGTTTTGCAAAAACGTGACAATTTCACTGTTCCCCCCATCGCCAATCGATAATATTGTGCCACGGCAGCAAGGGCTGACCTTCAGTTTTGAGACCTCACTCCTAATTTGATTCCCACCTTTTTTACGTATTGCCAGACAGTCTAATATTAGCTTTGTCCTTTAACCTGCCCCATTTGGCTTGTGACAAGTTGCATGCTGGAAATATGAAAATAACACGATAACTTCTGCTTCTTATGCCACCATCACCATATCAACTTCACTAGATATTTACAAAAGTACACAGAAATTGGGATCTTGCATACCAGTCGAGTTCAGTGAGTGGCATGGACTTTTTCTCCAATCCCTTTCCTTAGCTTTCCCCATACCTAATTTCAATACCTTCCACCAACATATTCCAATTTTTGAAATGAATGATTGACGAGGTGCAGAGCTAAGAAAAACCAGCTGGAGTGGAATAATTGATCAATTTCCTGTAAATACTCTACGTAAGGTTTTTTTTTGGAGAAGTGACGTACCTACTTATATGCTCAGCCATAAATGATGCTGGTAACGTAACAAATAAATTGTGTTTTCAATGCACAAGAGCCCCGTTGCATATTTCGTTACTATTCATTTCATTTTTATTTTCGCTCATCAAATGACTGGCTGATATAAGTAAGTCTCTTTCTATTAATTTTACTTGAAGGGGAAAGTAGCCAAGGATAAAATCCTCAGAAGGAGAGGGCTTACCATGCCAAAGTTTCTCTTGGAAAGTGCATAAGACTATTTATGCTTGGGCTCGAAACAAAGTCCCAAGCTCCTTGTTCCCCATCCATCCACGTAAAGTTAAAACTCGTATTCTTCTTCCCAAGCCATATATAATATACGGAAGGAATGATATAGCCAGGAAGGACGAGCAAAGACGCTTCCTGTAATTAATGCACAAAGTTGCTCGTCCTCTTTCAGTTCTTTCAGCTCCCAGGCAAACAGTGGTAATAAGTATGGAGGAGACTTTGAAACTACCACAACGGCACTGACATGGCCATGGAAAGTTGGAAGCTGTACACAGTCCCATGTGATATGTGAGCCAACCAATGTTTCACTAAAGTGACTAATGTCTTCCAAGAAAAACGTTATTGAGTGAGTGTGGAGGGAATGTAAAGGGAAAAGCGCATCCTTGCCTAATATATCCCTCCTATCATAGTCATCCTTCAGAGTTCCAAATGACGTGAGTGTCCTCCAAAACGCTTCCATATAATGAAAGTAATTTGGGACTTGCAAGTGTCATTAGTTGATCCACCTACGAAGGAATATGGATTTGGAATGTCGACTTTGTTCTCTTGTGCTACTTTTTAAAGAAAGGAAATTTTCGACCAAAAACTTCCTTTCCAAGCAATGGTAATTGTTGAGGTTCTTGAATGGACCATGCCAAATGGATGGAAAGCATTTCTTTTCTGCACAAAAAAAATTTACAGCCGTTCTTTTTCCCGAAATAAAAGAAAGATGGATATAATGGTTTATTTACTTGAAGTAAACATACTAACAAAATAAAGCTCCCCTTGTACACACCAGCCTATTTATTTAGATTTTCTTTCGTCCAATTTAGTTTTTGCAGTAGGAAGGATTAAAAGTACGAAAAGAATAAGGGAAAATAACCTACCTAAGAGTGAAATGAAAACCAAGATGAGGGAAACAGGACGGAGAAGAGGAGAAGCCGGCTTAAGTATTATCTTATATTACATTCTTCAATATTTAAAGTATTCACCCGGTCTAAAGAGTTTCTCAATGTCAATCAGCAAATGCATTCTTTCTAAATGACAAGCGTCTTCAAACTGACTACTTCCGTTTCGGTACAAATTAAACCGAAACAATA
>JAQGAI010001376.1:0-14943 GCA_034696905.1 Lepidocyrtus violaceus | reverse complement strand
ATCTCGTCATCCTCACTAAACCGTTTTTTACGGTGTAGCCTTCACTTTACTGGCTGCTATGATGATGAGTTGGGCTAAACACCTTATATTTCCTGATGTGATATATGCCCAAAGATGACGGATATGATATCTGTGGATATACCATTGGGAAAATGGAAATTATAGATGGATTCTTTTCACAGATAAGAGGAGGCACAGGAGCGCCACTCCTTGCCACAACACACTTGGTATAGGAACGCTTCTGTGAAGGTATGCATCTGGCATGTCAGTTACAAAGATGCACTCGTATGGAGTGGAAAGTATAGCTAAGACTGAAGCGTTTATCGTTATAAGTACGATTAGGGACATAATGTACTTACCTATGTACATAAGTTACAGATACGATATTAGATTTCCGCCAGGTGAAATATTAAAATCAGAGGTGAATAAGCATGATCGATTATTTGTAATTCATTCGTTAAAAAAATAAAAACCAACTGCAACTTCATGTATTTCGAAATTATCTGATGATGAGAAGACAGTTACGGCCAAGGAGGTAGCAGTCAAGCTACTGGAAATTTCAATGTAACTAACAAAGACAGCATAGCGGAATGTTTGAGTAGGATGGGATGAGTGAAGTAAATTATTCACAGCATCCATTACATTCTCAGTGATCCCGATAATTTGATGATGACGTGGTTTTGTTCAATTTTTTATTGAGGAAAAACTAAGAATTCTTTAGTTCCGGTTTGCTGCCCATCCTCTACAAAAGCATTTTGTTCGTCTGTCATTACGTGACCTTTTAAGAAAGTAAAGTAGCTATCAGTGATTCAACTGGCATAGTGGCAACATCAAGGCTCCATTCGATCCGGATAATCATCATCAAACCATACCCATTATCTTCAAATTACATTCACACAAAATCATACCTAGTCCATTTACATTCCCAACTCTCTCTTACTTGAAATCGGAGTAAAGTTGAGTGTTTCTGATTTTGATAATGACCAACAATGAACAGACTACTCATTTTTATTACTAACATCGATACAGATTACATACACTTCATTTTTAGAAAAAAATTATTCTTTCCGATTATTTCGTTTTCTGACATTTAAAAGACAAGCGGGATAAAAAGAAGTGTCGAAGTTTCTTATCCTGCTTTACCATCTTGTCTGCCTCTGGCTTCTTGTATTTACTCAAGCCTTTCATATGCAAATTGACGGTTAGTAGGTAAGAAATAGTATGGAGCATACTTGTTTAACTGCACTCTCACGGCAATGATGATTATCACTATAAATTAAATGTTAAAGTGCTATTATGTCATTACCTATTACTAATTCTTTTCTCTAATTTTACGAATGACATGAGAAGAAAGATGGCTCGATTTTTTTTTATTTCTCTGAGAATAAAACTAGCTCACTAACTCGGACATCCTGCCATTTCATCCACCTTTTTCGGTTTGCATAACCAGCAATTTTACTCTCGTACGTTCTTACAAAAGATGTATTTTTCGGTCACCAATTTTCATTTCTCGATTTACAAATGAGGGAGGCGAGGTGATATTATACTGACAATGGAGTACCGGGACTGACTGACCCCATCGGGGTGAACAAAAGTGATGATGATAAATAGGTGATCATTACACCTTTCCCCAGAAAATTCTCCCGCGGGAGTCCAAGCAAAAAAGTGTTCGCTCACTATTTCACTATCATTATCCTTCTCTTCTTACCCACCTTCTTCGACAGTTTTGAGTTCCCCTTTCATTTTCCTTCGCGCACCCTTCATTCTGTCAAAACCCGACCGTCCTTCTCATCCACCTTTTCCTTCTTTTGTTGCGTAATCTTCAATTGTAACCTCGCAAT
Source organism: Lepidocyrtus violaceus (assembly GCA_034696905.1). NCBI lineage: Eukaryota > Metazoa > Arthropoda > Collembola > Entomobryomorpha > Entomobryidae > Lepidocyrtus > Lepidocyrtus violaceus. The sequence goes on along the minus strand of JAQGAI010001376.1, from coordinate 13,102 downwards.
GTGTTGTAAATAATAATAATCGGCTTAGTTAGTTTATCATATTACTTTACGACACACAGCACCCAAGAAGAAACACAACGAAAGGAAATGGAAGGGCATCAACATTTCTGATGTGATAAATTGGCAGTCATGATCAGTTCATTCATGTAGTAATAGGTAGCTCTTCAAAACAGATAATGATATTCTTTGAAAATGATCAATGCTACGTTATGATTTGTCTGGTTTGATTGTCTGCCTGCCTTACTTCATTATTTTCCCAGCAGTCAGGTCGGTGCAAGGAGGAAACAATGATGTTATTGTTACAGGAAGAACAAATGAGACATAAGCCCTACTGGACATCTCATCTTACATAATGATTGCTTGCCATCTCCTTGAAATGAGATGAGAGTGGGAAGCAGCGTCGGTTGTAGCATTGCTCTTCGTAGGTGCGCTCATTACTCTAAACTAAAAGCTAATAATATCTCTTTCTGATCTGTTGTTGATGACTTCCTGCAGAGTAAATCAATCCAAAAAAACAGAAAAAAAATTGCAATTTTTCTTTCAGCTTCTTATTTGCCATGTACTTAAGGCATCATATTTGTAATGTGTTCAAGTATTTAATGTTCTCGATAAATCCATTTCATTACGTGTTGATCCTCTTTTCATTATCTAAACAACATCAACCCATCTAATTATACCTGGATGACTAGGTGACTAATCCAATCCTGTTATAAATGAAAACGGAAGATATCAAACAGAGGACGGAGTGATGCGATAATGAGCGCTCTGTCATAGGAACAATATGGATTTTCGATGGGTAGCGCAACTCGATTTGTGAGCACTGAGCCATCACCTACTTTTTAGAATGATCTTGTTCATGCTGGTCATATAACCGTATATAGGAATATGCGTATGACCAACTAAACATCTCATTTTTCCTCTATTCTCTATTCCCTATGAGTTGTATATTGATATACGGAAAAATACATTCAGCAACTTCCGCTTTTTTTTAACAACAATGAAATAATTCCACATCGTACGTGATACCTACTTATGATATGCATACATGTATCTATCTTTAACAATAAATATTCCCCAAAATAATTAAACAATTAGGATATGCTTTTCATTTAAATTGCACAATAGAATTATAAAGGACATTAGGTAGATCTCTTAATTGCCCCGAGTTCTAAGTACATCCACAACTACAACGAATCGTCGGATTTTCAAAGCACGGGTCTGCTAACAAGATCTGAAATCGGAGCTATCTTTTGTGCGTCCCGACAAGCGAAAGTATTTTTGGTTCTTTACTAGCCACATTTAATTTTTAACCAGCTCGAAACAGATTTCTTTTGATGTGGCATAACTCAATGAATCCGTCAGGCGTTTATTGTACTTGACTTGAATGACCAAAAAAACCGACAGGGCCAAGGCAGACCGCAGAAAGGAAAGCTAAAGAAAAGGGTTTATTTTACGAGGATTTGATAAACACACAAAGGAAGAAGCCGCATGCATCCCACAACAAATCATAACTCCCCCACTACTTCTGCCCACACAACTCAACCCACTCGTTCCTCTTTTTTATTCACTCTGTATTAAATTAATTCTTCTTCCCGTTTATTGTGTTCCTTTCCAAGGATCCTGACATTGTTTATAATTTTTCTATTAATAACGTATTACGCTGTTCTGAATTTTTAGTCGTTCTCAATAAAATATTAAGTTTCACCATGCATGCCACTATTGCCGCTGCTCGCCGCTCGCTCCTCTTGTCTTACAGTTCTACATCGTAAAAAACTAAAACAAAATATTTTGTTTCGGGTTTTGAGATATTCTCAGCGCATCGCTCCGGATTAGATCATTTGATGCCCTTTTATAAAATACAGATTTTGACAGCTATTTTTTTGTATGATCTTGTAAGAAACTTCCAAAGTTTCTACCTGAGCTCACCCTTTGATTTAACCTTTCTTTATAAAATAAACCCTGGTTCAAGCATATATTGCGGTACGACAAGCCTTTCAAGACGAAAAACTACACAAATGAGTTAGAATAACATGAAGCTGATGATAGAAGACTGCGGTTGTCGATGTAATAATGCGCTCACAGTATTATGTAATGAGTTGTTTGCTATAAACAGTCAATAAATTGTTACAGTTTATAGTTACAATTACCCATCCCCGTTCTCTGTAGTATGTGGGGGAAAACGTGCGTGAAACCTTTTTGTATGAAATTATTCTGTAACATTTTTGTTGTAATATTAATGCTGGCGATGATTTTATGATGAAAGTGAACAAAGAAAGATATTTTCGGTTCTTCATACTGAGGTGGCCTGCCGAGTTACTCTTCTTCACTTTTCCTTGTCCATTCTTATTTCATCGGTCTCTGTGGTCATTGCGTGCGTTCAATGTGAAATGTTGAGTTTGAGTTGAGATGACGTTCGCTTCACTTCTTTTTCTTTCGTGGGGGAAGCATATCGTCTTGGTTTGGTCGTCGGTAAAAATGTAACATGAAAAGGGTAAGAGAGTATACAATATACGGCATAGCATCTTTTTCTCCTGGTTTTATAGAAAGTGCGAACAAACTCCATTCTTGTCAATCCCACTGTCTGGTATTGATGGGGAACGGTTATGCCCAACGGTCTTGAAGAGGATGGGAAGAGAGTTAAAGACCTCATGGGGGGAGTGCTCCCACCAGGCTATTTTACGGTGTTTCTAGTGCAAAGAAAATTGGACTTGAAGTAATAAAAAGGTAGATTTTACGTCTAATCATTTGATCAAGTTATCATCATCATCAAACTACAGGTAACAAAATCCTTCATTGTAAAATAAAAAATGGGTTTGAAATTATAACCTTGAATCATCGGTCATTATTTTTTTTAAAATAAATTCGCTGTTTAAAAACGTACATTTTTCTGCATATGCTACGGAAAGCAACGAAACTTTCAGAATATCCCACATTTAGTTGGCCAATATGTTACCCTGTAATCTGCACTCTCACATCTAACATTGTGAGTGGGGAAAGATTATATTATTTACTTCAGAAAAAAAATACACGAAGAAATTGTATCTACTTTGCCCAACAGCAGCACTTCAGCTTGAACCTTCCTCAGTGTCCAGCTCTAGAGGATGTATGTATTGAACATTTCTTCTCCCTTCCATTTTCCCTGGAGTAGGATTCAAAAGTGAGTCCACCGTCTATTGACTGTTGACCATTACTGGCTTAATGATGATCCAGCTTGACCCTTTGTAGTTCGTAAGGGGAAAGAGGAAAAGAGGGATGAAGATGAAAGTAAACAGATAGCATCACAGTCTCGAAATCCAAGCTAGCGATGAAAGGAGAAAGTAACTGTTTCATTCTACATACTACATAATATGGTGCTGCATTATGTAGGTATTTCATAGCTTCATAGTACCGCATCACTGTCAAGAAGTGTATTTACAGACATGAAGCTAAAGTGTTGAGTCAAGTGGCAGTCACACATCACACGTCTGTCCCGTTCCATGTTCACTTCAGAAACTTTTTTTATACCAGAAAATTCACATCAGCAAACAACCTTGTTCGTTTTATACCCTCGCTTTTCATTCTCAAAAGTTTTCTCCAATGTTCTTTCAAATATTCCGACTTGGTCAGAAATATGGTAATTTGTGTTGACACAACCAATAATAAAATTTTCCCTGGAAGCCCAAACTGGGAACAGAAATAACAAAGTACATTTCACGAATTCAGAATTTATTTTCATCCAACTCTTGCCTCATTGTCAAAAATCTTAATTTGAATGCGACACGACTGACTCGCTTGCTGCTCTAATGAGGCTGATGATGATTGTATGGTGGCTAACCAAGTAGCGGAATTAAACGGAGGCCGGGATGACATCAATGCTGGAATGAGATCTCGATCCCCGTCTCCTTCCTTTTTACCCTTCCACATTGCCCAAATATCAGCCAGTTTAAATATTTTAACATTTATGACATGAGTTAAGTTGAATAACATTTTGAAAGGGATGTGGGCTATGAACTGCTCCTGCAAAATTATTCCATTTCACTCTATCTTGTCACTTTTCTCCATTTCTGCTTTCATAAGATGATCCGATAATGCATGGCAAAATATACACTTTCAATTTTAAGCCCATCCGCTGCTGTGACTAAATTTACAAGTTTCATCTTGTCGTGTATTTTGTAAGTTTTTTAAAAGTCTTTATTTACGTAGAAGATTACAGGGCACGGGTTCTCTGAATGCGGAGGATGATGACTGGGAATGGAGGAGTTGGGTCGGATATTATTCAGATCTCATGTAAATTGCAGAGTCAGTCCTGCTAGAAAAGTATAGGGTAGGAAGCGGATGGTATGACACAGAATCCTGCCAACATCTCCATTCGTAATACGTATCCACCGAGAAAGAGATGCTATATTCATCCCAGAAAAGAGAGTTATCTGTATCCTCAAATCTGCTGCAGTGGTAGAGTAAAAAAAACTTTACGTCAATTCAGCATACGGAAGAAGAAAAAAACCGAATGTTTTTTTAGTGTGGGGAACAGAAAGAAAGCACATCCTTTGCTATATCGTAAATCGTAATGAAGTCATAGTATGAAAGGTAAATAAAAGATAACTTTTCGTAACGAGGAAAGGAACCATTCCTTTCTATTTTAATGCGAAAGTAAGGCTAAATAAGACTATTGCTAATGCCATGTTCTGCGTACCAATTCATAAAAATTCCAATAACAGACGATCAAGACGTTCCTTTAACAGTTTACAGAAATACAGAATTTAAACTTTGATAAAGATGTAATAAATTTATACAAATTTTTCTCGTTTTCAGCTTTCCAGTTATAATACATTTTGTTGAGTATTAAATTATTTTCCAGACCTGCACTTACCTACTAAGGATTTTTCATTTTGTTCTCCATGTTCGTACATGTGGAGAAAGGAGAAGTAGAGAATGATGTAATATCATATATGCATTCCACTCTGCATCAATGGGAGGCTGACATCACATCTAAATAATTTCATTTTCCTTATACTTTTTAAAACTTCATGAAAACATTGATGAACAGAATTACATGAAAGCCACAACTGTGAGAATTGGCTCTTCCATTTACATAAAATAAAATGTTATGTATTGAAAAACTGTTTTCTGGGGGAAACTTTGGTTGAATGAAACCACCTAAACTCGTACGTAATCTCACACTGAGTTTTGTATGTTGCCCATAAAAATCCAACATTGCATTGCTTGCGACCCCCATGGATGAAGCATACAGTAATTTCGGGAATTTACATGATATTTTTACTCCAGACTTCCATGTCTTAATTCACTCAATTACACGGAGCTATTTACATTCTCATTACATTGCAATAACAAGAGAATATGAAGCTGACAGATAACCGCTTCGTGCGGTCGTCGGTCTTAGCGTTACTACCGTGAGCCTGTAGACAACATTTGGTTGTTCATACGTGTTTCATAGCTGGACAGTTGACCTGACAGTTGACTGGACTTTGAAGGGAGTGTTATTTTGTTTGCATACTTCTAAATTAACAACTGGTCAGTGTATTTTAATTTTAATAAAGGAGTAAATTTTTGCAGTATCCTATCATCACTATCACTGTCTTCAATTGTTGTATCTAGTGTATATTCAAACACAAACTATCACTAGTTTCCTTTTCCATTGTGGTTTTTATCCGCTATCAAGGGGACCAATATTTATATTCTCCATTTTTCTTTTAAGAAAAATACCTCTCAGTCTAGACTGAGGAGGAGCCTTAGACTGTTCCTGGAGTCTTTTTCTTCTCATGTTTATTTTTAAAAAAATATATAAATGCAATTCAATATAACACCCAGATAGTCAGTTGAAAATGTATTTGTTTGGAAAGGGAGTTTCGTCTGCATTTCAGCATCTTGCAGTTATGTTCAAGAAGGTCTTCCTTTCTTAAAAAAAGGAACAATACAAATTAGGTGTAATTTTAGGAGCAAGATGAAGAGGTGGATGATATGAGGTTCTTATACGAGGATCATGTCATAATATCTGTTACAAGTTTTTATTTTAAAGTATTTATTACCCACAACAAGTCATTTGTACCAACGAGTGCAGTGCTATTGTCAAAATTGAACTACCTAGTTCATAAAGGAGACGGATGATCTTACTTGAAAATTAGGCGTCAGGACTGGCACACTGTCAGACTGTTTCTACTAATTTTTTATTTAGCTACCTATTTCATTCAGCTGTTACGGATGATGAGATGATACTGCAGTATGTATTCATGTAACCCAAAACGTTCGTAAATGGAAGTACTTCCATCCATCCGATTTGAGCTGTTGAGGTTAAAAAGCTCTTCCATATGTAGTATTTGTATCTTATTTCTAAGGACTGAAAAAGAGCTATACAATCATTTAAATCTAAGCCTGGAAACACCTATAAAAAGATTGACAGGTATTACAATTTTTTTTGCTAACACATTCGCAATTGATGACTAGACTGGCAAGTAAAGTGAGTGGGTAGTTCCAAATAAAAATATTGACAAAATATTATATTCCATGTAAATTACATGGAATCGTCGACATCGTCATCATCATCCATGCTAAACACCAACTAGTTCGATTATTCTTTTCCTTTTCGCCACTACTGTCAACAATGGCTTCAACGGATACAAAAGGAACAAAACTTCCTTTGCATTAAATGAATGATTTTCAGTGCGATAAGAGCTCGTAGAGCAAGAGCAATATTATAGCTTGGTAAACACACACTCTTCTACTTTATTACTCGCTAACTTTATACTATTTCATATCATCGTCATCGTTCAATCCACTTTTCAATTTTTGGGCTTTGGCTTTCCCTTCTCTTATTGAGTGAAGTGCTCTTCCCCTTTATTAAGAGGTTTGGGAGCATTATCACATCGGGCTCGTTCATAGTTTACTTCCTATTCCCATTCTCATATTGCACCATCCATATTATAGTTTTACCAAGCCAATGTGTTACATGAATGGTTTTGTTAGAGAAATGGGAAAAAGTGAAACAGTGCTCGCCTTTCTATTATTCAAAGACTGGTATTTTCCTTCCTAACCCGGTGTAATGTGGCCCTTTTAGTCAAATACCATCATCGACAACATGGTCCTCCTCGAAGCATAATATTTGCTTATTTTATGCATAATAGATGACTGGTTGACATTAATGTGTCAAGCAGACAAACTGTCGACAGTCGACATGATGATGATGGGGATATATCCTGCTTTTTCTTTACAGGATGCTGGTGCTGGTATATATGGTGGTTCGATAATAGTCTATACTCTATACGGTTGAGTAGCAAAGTGAAGTTTGCTTTTGCACTGCTCTCAATTTGTTATTGTAGCTGTGTCATGTTGATGTTATGGATGGTGTTGGGATACGGGTTGGGCTCGTTTCTCGAGAACAGTTGATTCGACGGAGTGAAGTAGTTGCGAACAATAATATTTGATGATATGGCTTATGTTGTTCACGTTGAACTATCCGTACACAAATGTAATGTATCGTAATGGCAGGGAAAACACAACACTATAGTAAATGTGAGGTAATATGGCAAATGGCAAAATTGCAATAGTGCCAGGGCCAGCATTTGACGATAATAATGGTAACATGTTTAACGAGATATTTCATAAGTGGGCATGGTTGGTTGGCAGCATCAGCAGAATGTGGATATACCTAAGCACGGTTAAAAGGAGGAACAAAACAGCTTCGACAACAAAATAGGAATTGTTTCCTCTCTTGGGGTTCTCCTGTGAGCCTCAAATTTCACCTTATTTCTCATTGAATCCTTTTGTACATTTCAATATATACTTATAGTACGTATCTCGATGTTTTGATATCTTCATTTGCAAGAATTCCTATTACAAAATTGTGTTGTATGCAGTATGCATCAAGCAATGACATTTCCTCTGTGAACCATCTCATGTAGCATTTTGGCTTTTCTGGGTTGCTGATACTCGCATGGTTTATTGTAATTCTACCTAGGCTGCCAATTTTATCTCACCTTACAATCATCCCATTCATTCACTATCAGATCTATCATTACGAGATTAGGACAATAGTCCCTAAAGGAAAGGAAATATACTTTGGATATTTATTCTAGTACGTACCTAACCTCTAAACATCCCCATTCATACTTATTAGAGGTCTTATCTCCATTTCAATTCCAAAAGTATTGTTACTTTTTGGAAGGAGTAAGAATGAATGGGAGATGTAGCAAGCAAGCAATTAATTATTTTCAGGCATGTTATGACTTGCCTATTATTTGATGTTGATAGTATCTTCTTATTACATTTCAGGAATTAATAATGTAACAAGCTCATCATCATCATCCCTTTTTCTATGAATGAATCGAATCGAAGGAATCTTTTATTTGAAGGGTTGGGAGGGAGGGAGGTAAAGCCAGAGCCATCCAGATTCAGTCAGAAACGATACGTTGAAAAATGCACAGTTCTACTGCCCATTCTTACAAACGATCTCTTCTATGGGGCAAAATGAGACTCTGATTTTAGCTTTTCCTTTAACAATCGTTCATGTAATAAAGAATGAAGCACATACCTAATTTCATTAGCACCTACCGAGCCTACTTACACATCTTTTTATGGAAATGTGAGGAGAATTGTAAACATGCTGTAGTATTCCTATAATTTTATTGCTTGTACGGAAGTTGTATCATCAACATATACCTGTAAGTTGTTCATGGATTATAGTGACAATTTTCAATTATCGCTTTCATACATAACCCACACCACTACTAGCTTACTACCTGAGAATGTAAAATATATAATGTACATACGCACAAATTTGGGAAGGAACTGAATGAATAAGGAATGTCACTGTGTCAATATTTTGATAATAGGCTTGTTTGTAATTTGAGATGAGAAGTGACAAGGGGAAGGTGCGGAAGGGACAGCACAGCACACTCCAATACATTTTTGGTGGTACTAATTAGGAAGACTGTCGATGTCAGCTAAAATAGAATGTACATAACCAAATATATTTTTTAAGACCACAATATCCAGTTAGTACGGAGGAACATAAAATGACAGAAACTGAAATAAACCGCAGGATGCAGCTCTGATTCTGATCAGCAGAAATTTTAAAACTCTACTCCCATACAACTCTATACAACGCAACGTATGTATACCTATTGTCAACAGATCAAAATAAGCTACTCAACAAAAAAATCAAGTAGTCCTCATGCAATAACGGGCGAACACGATTTTTCAATTTTATGGTGACAATTGATCATTGATCAAAATTTCCATCTTCCTTCATGTAACAATTGAAGAGTTCATCTCGCCATTCAAATATCGTATTTTAACCTTCAACTAAAAAGAAATCGGCGGTACTTTTATTACTGGCTGTAATAAGTTGTGTTTGACAAGTGAATCAACATAATATTAAATTTTTTTTACCGAGCCGACCAACAATAAATATACCAAACGTACAAAATGCTCTCAATAATCCCCCTCCGTATTGACCATATTGACCACAATGATCATCATCATTGCAAGAAAAAATTATATCGTGAGCAACATGAATTATTTCTTCGTGCTTCCAATCTCTCATTTCATTGTTCCTTCCGTGAATTTACGAGTTGAGCAGAAAAATAAAATTAATCGTAGTCAGTCAGGCATTCATCTCAAAAGTTTCTCTCGCATACTTTTTCAATCGCTGAAAGGAAAGGCAAAAGTAATAGGATACGATTGCAAGGATCGAGTAAATTGAGCTGCAAATAATGACCGCATTCTTCCCCGATTTTCAATCTCAGGAGAAGAAATTAAATCCATTTTTAATGGTCAGAGTAAGCAATCGTCGATGTCATCCTGATCAACCTTATCATATATTTTGACATGACACAAGTGGGCCACTCAACCAAGTACTTATTATTAGGAATTTTTCCTGTAATATGTTGTGTATTTATTATCGATAAAATTAGGTAAGTAAAGAAGCAAGTGCATTTTTGGTGGGCGACATGAGGAGGGTTTGATGTTGATGATGACAAGACACGACTTTTTTATTTTCACGCTTGTTTACTGTCGTATCGTCTTCCAGTGTAAAAATATCATTTGTTCGTGAGTGGCTGGCTGACTGGGTGAGATGATGAGTTGGCTTTAACCCTTTTTATTTCTCTCTCTTTAATTTTCACGGCTCATTACACAATGCACACGAAGAGGCACGACAACAATGCTCCTCCATTCCGTTCCATCTCAATCCAGTCCAAATGGGTCTTTTTATTCACGCTTGGTTTAGCCAACTTATAAACTCGGGAAAGCTGTTAGAGCTCCTGGTTATGATGACTCTTGTTTACGTACACATTTCATTCAGTTGGCTGAGTCGAGGACATGACAGTCCACGATCCACTTACAAAAGTGATGACATTTTCATTTCGTTTTCTTGGCATCATCGTTTCATTTCTTTTCCTGTAATATTGACGGAGTGACCACAATTTCCAATCCAAAAATATTTCCTGATTAAGGGGATATGACGATTATGAGGAGGGGACGATGATGATGGGAATGGGGATAATAATGATTATCCTTCTGCTTGCTTTGATGACAAGGACGATTATTAGGATGATGGGACACCTGCACTTATCCTATCCTCTCCCCCCATCCCCACCACCACCACACATAATCCTTTTCTTTTACACCTTCTTCTTATTTTTACTACTTCATTTTCACACACCATCACCACCGAATAAATAATAACCTTTCTCTTGGAAAATAAAAGTAACTGAAAATGGACATTTGTGTACTTTAGCAAGTTCCACTGGACAAGACAAGACAGGGCAAAAATACTTCACAAATGTTATCATTATCCCCTACAATCAGCTCCACTCATCATCGTCATCCTTATCAATATAATATGTCATCAACTTCATAAACTTCTAAAATGGTGAGGAGTTTTATGCTATGCATGAATTTCACCTACAAGGTTTTAATGTTGACAAAGTGAACAAGTTGCAAATGTGGAGAAATATGAGATGGACTGGACTGGACAACCTAAAATGACACGACATGAGAGGGAATGAAAAGTGGGTATAATTTAATATACCACTTCTTCCGTTCCTCTTCAGTTAAGTAAACTTTGTTTTGATATGAAATGGACAAAAATTAAATAAGAATTGTAAGGGTCTCTGTTTCTTGTCCTGTTCATTCCTTCTGTGGGCAACCACACCATAGCCAGCAGAACCAGAAGCCTTTTCAAGAAACTTCCATAATAAAACCAGAGAGTAAGAAAGATATATTTTTCTTGTTATGACAGGTAAAACAAATATTACAAGTTTCTGCTAGATCGTGAATATTTATTTAGATGATGTGGCCATTGGTTTTTGGTTTGGATATCAAAATTCTTGAATGAATGGCAGTATTGGATCGTTTCTCCATTTCATGATGACATCCTGTAGGTATGGACATGATAACAAGTGGCACTTACAAATTTATTATTAGTAATGCTACTGCTACTGAAGAAGGATATGGAGGATGATATGACATGACGAAGGTATATTTAGTATGCTGACAGGAGCTCTTGACAAATAAGTGACAAAAATTGCATATTCACTTCTTCCCTCTCATATTCTATTGCTGCGTTGGTGCATGTGTTTACATATATGAAAAAAGGCATAAAATGATAGCCTTAATATAATGGTTTTGTTGATGCACGTATAGAACGAACGAAGCGTGGACTTCAACCAAACATTTGACAACGATACTCATTCCATGAATATTACCAAATAAATACGCTAAATTACGAGCGTATTAATTTTATAACCATGTTTGTGCAGTAGCCAAAGCTAAAATATAACAAGAAAAGTAAGCAAAGGTAGAGCAGGGGCAAGTTTTATTATTTTTGGGATTGTTCCCTGCTCCCTCCTCGCTATTCGATATGCATGGCATGTACTTAAGTCAACTGACAAACCAAGAATCAAACCACAAAATAATAAAATTTTCGGTTATGGGATGAATGATGCTTTGATGAGCTAACCATGTAGCCAAACCTTTTTCTCAAATTGACGAACAAAGTTGTAGAATATGAAATGAGGCGAGAATGATATTGATGATGATTATGAAAATGATGATGATGGTGATATGAAGATGTGCGTGTTTATTGTTAGTGCCTACTCATTTCATTGTTGGCTCGAATTCATATTCATATTCTCCTTCGACAAAAGCGTTTTGTTTGAACAGTCAGCATTTTGTCAAGAAGATGATATGTCTGATGTGTGAAGCTGTGGAACAAAGAATAGGAAGAAACAGTAACTACTTATATCTGTTGTGGTTCCGTTGTTGAATGAAGGATAAAAGTTCAAATACAAGTGACTTTACATTCTCATGAACTCCAAAGGGAACCAGTGATGCGATTGACAGGTTGTTGTAACTTAATCTATTATAATAAGGGAAATGGTGATGATGATGAGACATGAGAGGAGCAAGGCATTAATTTTCCCCTTTTCTTTTCCTGAGAAAATTCTGAGAAATGAATAGTTCTCTCCTATTAACCTAAAGTGGGGGTCATTTAAAGAAAACTGTTATGTTGCCCGACTGTCTGGGAGGAACGATACTCCTACTTAAAAGACAACTCAAATTATATGTTAATTGCAGTGCAGCCCTTCGACATTACCTACCATTACTATTTCATCATTATATTATTATCATCAACTTGTCTGATTGCAAAAATTTCTTCTTCTTTTAAAAATTGTTTTCATTCCTTTCTGTTCATAATCGATTTTCGAGAATTTTTTTGTTGATGATTTGAACCTCAGACTGTTTTAAAGGATTATAGAGCTTACTTACCTTTAAGTAAGGCGAAGATGAAGGGAGAACTAAACGATACGAGAGGGATAATAACAACGATAAGAATGAAATGGTCATATATCGAATCTAGTTTTACCTTCTATTCAATTCCCTCAACTTTCCACATGCAATGTAGTTTTCCCCATCAATCCATCCCCCTTTCTACTTTTAATGCTCTGCATTTAATCTTCTAAACAAAATACGGGACGAATTAAATCTTACCGGAGCGAGATGAGTGTTAATGCACTATCCACAGTCACATGAGCGATAGATATGGACATACCGAAGTTTTCTCCAATTACAATGCCTCATGACATGATGATCATCTTCATTTCAT
>JAQGAI010001375.1:0-14944 GCA_034696905.1 Lepidocyrtus violaceus | reverse complement strand
GTAATGACCACAACTAAGCTTCATATATGCGCATATTTAATATAAAAAATCTTGCTATTTAATGAGCTATTTAGCAAGCTTAAACTGTTTGAAAGAGGTGCAAAGATCAAGGGTAAGTAGATGTGATTGATCGTATATGCAATGGATCCATCGATCCATTGCTGCTACTGCTGAAACAGTAGGCTAAGGAAGTTTGAGTTCTAGGCCCACCTGCTATTCGTAATTCTGTGATTAACTGCAGCTAGGCATACAATGCAAACCCAACAAGCTATGTAACAAACTAGGTATGTAACTTGTAAATGTACCTAACCTACCTAGACCTACTTGAAGTACGAGAAGTGTGAAGGGCTGATTGCGTAACGGTGTCATTGGCGGTTAAATGACTTTCTGTACACTTCCTGATCAGAATATTTCTGTTAATATTATGAATTTATTTGTAATTAATTGGCAAGGAAGAACTATAAATAAGTAACTGATTTTTATTTGATATTTCATTTATCTTACAGACGATATTTTTAGTTTAAGCTTAATGGTGTCCTTCCGTTCGACTGACCAATGATGACTGGGTTGAAGGATTAAAATATATCCAAATTGATTTGAACACCTTCTCATATCCTAGCTTCTCCATTGTTCGCATACTTGCTACGTTCCAGACCTGCGCCTCGCCCACGGGATTTATTCCCAACTCTTCTGCAGCCCATTTGCTACCGGCCTTCATGACAAGTTGACCATATCCCATCCTCCTGAATTTCTCTGGTGTCCACAAAACGTTTAACATCCCAAGTGGGCTTACTAGCACAGAACTCACCATTTCTCCATCTTCCGAAAATGCCCCACAGCTTGGTAGCGTTTTAATCGTTTCCTCGATTTCTCGTTCCGTATGTTCTTCTGCAAATCTCCAGTTTGTTGTGACTTCTGCCACGTCCTTTTGTTCGAGCTTTCGAACAGTGATATCCGATTTGCAGTCAATTTCCAGCTTTTTAGCTTTCTCCATATCCAATAGCGCCATTACCACACATGGCAATCCTTCGCTATCCTTTGGATTCAAATTCTTGTGGAGGACGCAGAGTTCTCGGAGGGCCGGTCCGAATTGGTGAGGTATGGCTGCAAACGCTTGGGACTCATCCCAACCAATGAAGCTATCGAAAGCTTCTATCATTGGCTTCCGTATCACTTGTGGCGCCAGCAAACTTACTCCTTTCTTTGTGTGGAACTGTAACAAGTAATAATGAAAAGGATAATTCTCGGTGTGCCCCGTTAATCAGTAATAAAATTAGGATCAAATTTGGTTGTTGTGTTATTTAGTACAATCGGTCTCTCGATGCAAACGACAAACGGACACTCCGCCCTATTATCCCAGTTGAGCTCATCATCTTCGACGTATACGTAAAACTCAACCAATGTTGTTTTAGGGAATTTTTGGTGTATCATTATACGGCAAATATTGAGCATCTATGGACAGAAAATCGTGTAAAAACGTACGCTTAGGGATAATTTGCAAAGAAGGGTTGTTTTCAGTATTTCAAGCCATTGGACTCACATGTACAGACTCAGGTAACCATCTGATAAGGACTTTCTCCAGTTGTTGAAGTCTCTTATCATTAGCTAAGATTGAGCTCATTGTTGAGCAGACAATTTTTTCAAATCTGGGAGCCATATCAAACACAAGTTTTTATTGCGTACACACAGTTAACAACAATGGCTTGTGCAGTGTGTCCCACGAAAACACAAAAACGCTTTTTATTTAAAAGTCTGAAAATTAAAAGCTGGCCTTAGCTCTTCTGTTGAGTTATGCCATACACAATTACATCAAGCAACTACACTCAATTCTAACACAGGAGGACATAATATGCCAAATGTATTAGCTTTATTTGCATGACCTTGAAATACTAATGACACGATAAATTGATAATATGCATCTGTTTTCTGGACGTAACACTGGCAGCTTAGAAATGGAAGAGTATATCACAGCGAAATGTCAAAGTCAAGTTGATAAATTGCAAGTAAATGGTAATTTACAAGATTTTGTCAAGTTATTTTGGCTGTAGTCTATCAATGAATCAACATCATCATCGGGAGATCAGCGTCACACAGCTTATGATGAAACTAATAATGTGCACATGCAGACTTGCAGCATTCAAATAAGTAAATTGCAAGTAAAAGGATGAACGAAATGAATTTTTATTAACATTAACAATAAATTCGTCCCACCTAATGATGGCCTTCCGTTCGACTGGCCATTGATTGGGTGGACGGATTAAAATAGAACCAAAATATTTTGCATATCTTCTCGTAGCCCAGCTTTTCCATTGTTCGTATACTTGCAATATTCCAGTCCTGCGCCGTTCCCAGAGGATATATTCCCAACTTTTCCGCAGCCCATTTGCTTCCGGCCTTCATGACAAGGTGGCCGTATCCCATCCTCCTGAATTTCTCTGGTGTCCACAAAACGTTTAACATCCCAAGTGAGCTTATTAGAACCGAACTCAACATTTCCCCGTCTTCCGAAAATGCGCCACAGCTTGGTAGCGTTTTAATCGTATCCTCGATTTCCCGCTCGGTATGTTCCTGGGCCCACTTCCAGTTCCTTGCGACTTCCGCCGCATTCTTCTGCTCAAGCTGTTTAATTGTGATATTCGGTTTGCAAACTATTTCCAGATTTTTAGCTCTCTCGATGTCTAATAGCGACAGCATCACACATGGAATGCCTTCGTTATCCTCCGCATTCAAATTTTTATGGAGGATGCAGAGTTCTCGGACGACCGATCCAAATTGGTAAGGTATGGCTGTAAACGCATGGGGCTCATCCCAACCGACGAAACTATCAAAGGCTTCGAGCATTGATCTCCGTATCACTTGTGGCCCCAGTAAACTTATTCCCTTCTTTGAGTCAAGCTGTAACGCATTGTAAATAGGCCAATTATCAGTGTGCCCTGTAAACCGGTGATAAAATTAAGATCTAACTTGATTGCGCTTAATTTGATTCCAATGTACAATTGGTCTCAATGCAAACGACGAACGGGCACTCAGCTCCATTATCCCAGTTGCTGTCGTCATCTTCGACATACACGTAAAACTGAACCAGGGCATTTGGATGGAATTTTTGTTGTTTCATTATGCGGCACAAATTCAGCATCTACGATCAACAACGCAACAGATTTGATATGAGATTATAAAAACCATACAATGCAATGCTTATCTTCAGGATATCAAGAAAACAATGAACTCACATGTACAGACTCAGGTAACCATTTGAGAAGGACCTGCTCCAGTTGAACAAGTCTGTGATCGTTAGCTGAGGATGAGCTCATTGTTGAACAGGCAATTTTTTCGAATTTGGGATCCATGATACACTGCCGTTTTGTTTTGTTGTTTCACTTTCCTAAAAGAATAGTGCTTAGTTGATTTAAATAAAATTGAGTTGGTAGTTGAACCCGGAAACTTCTGGAAACGCGCAGTTAATAATTATTACGATGATGGAAAATAGCTGGAGTAGTGTCAAGTGAAAATATAAAAATGAGCAGTTTTCGATTGAAATTTAAAAACTCTCCTTACCTTTGTTACTTATCTGATGACCACGATTACATCGAAAACTACAGCCAACGACAGAACATATGCCAAGTGTATTAGCTTTGTGTGCATGAACTTGAGATACTAATGAGTAATTACACCTCATCTGGATGATATGCATCTGTTTCTTCATGTAAGATTAGAAATGAAAGATTAAATCGCAAAGAAATGCCAAAATCAAGTTGCTTAAAAGGTGTGCTGGTAAATTTGAAGTACAGTGTAATGGGCAAGATATTAAGCTTGGTGTCAATCATTATATCGACATCGGCAGGACAGCGTAATAAATTCATGTAAAATTTTTGCCCGCGTCAACACAGCAATTACATATATGATGACATGAATAATATGCAGTTGCATCTGTATGTAAATCAGTAGTAGAAATTAAAAAAAATATCATTGAGAGGGAGAATAATTATTTATGTATGTGCGTATTTTTATATTTTGGCACCCAATTCTCCCCGACTAATGACGACCTTCCGTTCGACTGGCTACTGATTGGGTGGACGGATTAAAATAAAACCAAAATGACCTGTATATCTTCTCATATCCTAGCTTTTCCATTGTGCGCATACTTGCTATGTTCCAGTCCTGTGCCTCACCCAACGGAAATATTCCCAACTGTTCCGCAGCCCATTTGCTCCCGGCCTTCATGACAAGGTGACCATACCCCATCCTCCTGAATTCCTCAGGCGTCCACAAAATGTTAAGCATCCCAAGTGCGCTTATCAACACAGAGCTCAACATTTTCCCGTCTTCCGAAAATGCCCCACAACTTGGTAGGGTTTTAATTGTTTCTTTAATTTCACGCTCGGTATGGTCTTGTGCCCACTTCCAGTTTCTTACGACTTCAGCCGCATCCTTCTGTTCAAGCTGCTTAACTATGACATTCGGTTTGCAAACTATTTCCAGATTTTTAGCTTTCTCCATATCTAATAGCGCCAGCATCACACATGGAATGCCTTCGTTATCCTCCGGATTCAAATTTTTATGGAGGATGCAGAGCTCCCGGACGACCGATCCAAATTGGTGAGGTATGGATGCAAACGCTTGGGGCTCATCCCAACCGATGAAACTGTCAAAAGCCTCGATCATTGATCTGCTTATCACTGGTGGCCCCAGTAGACTTATTCCTTTCGTTGTGTCAAGCTGTAACCAATTGTCATTACTAAGTCAATTCTCATTGTCAGTGTGCCTCATAAATGTTAAGCGAATATTTAACTGGATTGTGTTTGATTACAAATTACAATCGGTCTCTTGATGCATACAACAAACGGACACTCCGCCCCATTTTTCCAGTTGCTTTCATCATCTTCGACGTACACGTAAAACTGGACCAGGGCTTTTCTAGGGAATTTTTGCTGTAGTTGTATGCGGCACAAATTCAGCATCTACGATCAACAATACAGAACAGATTTGATATAAAGTTATAAAAACCACACAATGCTTATCTTCAGTATTTCAAGACAACAATGCACTCACCTGTACAGACTCAGGTAACCATTTGTGAAGGACTTGCTCCAGTTGAACAAGTCTGTGATCATTAGCTTTAGCTGAGGATGAGCTCATTGTTGAGCAGCCAATTTTTTCGAATCTAGGACCCATCATACACCACCGTTTTGTTCTGTTGTTTCACTTTTCTAAAAGAATAGTGTTTAGTTGATTTGTTGGTTTTTTTTAAATCTATAGCTTTAAGTTGGTAGTTGAACATGGAAATTACGCTGCCGGGAAATGAGTGGAGCAGTGTTAAACAAAGAAAATACAAAAATGAACGGTTTTTTGTTGTCTAAAATTTCTGTACGTTAATTTACCAAACAGTATTTTAGCCTTAAACTGTATCTAATCATACATCCAGGACGATAATATGTTACATGTATGATGAGATGAGTATTAGTATTTAGGTTGCTTTGCATGTCCTTGAGATACTGATAACATGCATGGTTTGGAACTGGAAGTTTTCTCCAAGTAAGACTGGAAGATAATGTCGTAATTAAATAGAGTGCTGAAGTCAACTTGCATCAGATATGAATGTAAATTGCAAGCACAATTTAATTGGTAAAAGTTATTCATGCTAACTTTATGCCAGCTGCCACACAGCTTTTAATGAAACTTAGAGGTATATATTGTGCACATCTATCCATACAAATCTAGGATTAATGAAACAGGTAATTAATGAATGAGTTTAATTAGGTACATCTGTAATATTTTTATTTCATCACTCAATCCTTCCCAACTAATGATGACCTTCCGTCCGACTTGCAGTTGTCACTGATGAAGGAGTAAAGGTAAACCATCTTGACTTATACAACTTTTTAAAACCCACCTTCGCCATCGTACGAAAGCTTGCCTCATTCACCTCTTCCGTCTCAGCCACAGGATATATTCCCAACTGTTCTGCAGCGTATTTGGCCACCCCACGCATAACAAGATGACCATACCCTTTCCCTCTAAATTTCTCTGGGGTGTGCATAAGATTTAATAGTCCAAGTGAGCTTATCAGGATTGAGCTTAGCATTTCCCCATCTTCCGAAAATGCCCCACAGCTCGGGAGGGTTTTAATTGTTTCTCCGATTTCCTTTTCGGCATCCGTTTGAACCCACCATTTCCAGAATTGGGCAATCTCGGCCACATCCTTTTGTTCAAGCTGCCTAACCGTGATGTTTGAATCGAAAGTGAGTTCCAACTCTTTAGCTTGGTCGATGTCGAGAATTGCGGATATGACTGCGGGAATTTCACTATCATCCGATTTTACATTTCCATGAAGGGTGAAAAGTTCTCGAAGGGCTGGGGCGAAGTGATGAGGGACGGAATGAAATCTTTGGGGCTCATCCCAACCAATTAAAGCATCAAAAGCTTCGATCATTGGTCTTCGTATTTCTTGTGGGGACAGTAGAATTATCCCTTTCTTTGTATGGATCTGAATAGAAATGGAAACAACGCTTTGAGAGGATGTTTGCTCTCGGAATGATCAATCTCTATTTATAATTTTTTTTAAGTACGAGCAGAATTTAACTCTAGTTAAGTTTACGTTTGGTCTCTCGATGCAAACAATAAATGGGCATTCCTTTCCATTCTTCCAGTTGCTCCCCTCATCTTCGACGTATCCGTAAAGTTGAACATGTGCCGTTTTGGGAAATCTTTCTTGTATCATTATCCGGCAAATATTTACCAGCTGAAATCAAATGGACGATAGAAAGTTTCATGAAAAGAAACTTCCAAATATGATGTACGTTATGCAATTTTTTACAACGAAAACAAAAAATACTCACGTGCACAGTTTCAGGTAACCATTTGAGAAGGATCTGCTCCAGTTCACGGAGACTGTTTTTATCATTAGTCGAGATTGAGCCCTTTGTGGAGCAAGCGATTTCTTCAAACCTGGGTCCCATAATGCTCGAAGACAGCTAGCTCAAGTATACTAAAATGTGAAATGTCACGGGAGAATCCGTTGTAGTTTGATTTGTTCTTGTGTGTGTGCTCTTGTTGAGTTAGTTAATTAGCCTCAAAGTTATATTTATGAAAGTACAGAACGTATGTGCCCAAGTAATATTTCTTATAATGCCCCGAAATAAATGTAGCTTCAAGAGAGTGATTTACTATTAGACAGATTTGCCTGATGTCTTTTATTTAGAAGAGTCAGAGATGGAATGAGAGTAGAATCAAGAAGGTACGTAGCATATAGGTAAGGAGGAAGGAGAGAGGAGTAAGAGCTGTAAAACTCAAGGTTGACTTGATTAGGGAAGGTAAGAAGTTACATTCATACACACATATCATTTCATACAAATATGTAAATCTAACAGTGAGCGAGTGTTAAACTGAGTCTCATATTTTGTATAGAGTACACTGATACTATTAGCTATAACATATATTAATTTCAGCCAGCCAAATCTCAAGACGCCGGAGATAATTCATCATTAATACAGACATGAATAAATATATGTATTAAGTTAATGGAACATAGAACATCCCTCTGTCTCATTTAAAGTCGACCTCGACGTTATGATCATTATAAAAGTAACAAGATAGAAAACAAGAAAATAGATTTGTTTTAAGTTGAAATGAAGTACAATATTTTTATCTTATGGAAATTATTAACATAATGAGACATAGACTAAACTAGCAAGGAGCCTAATGTATTATAACACAAAACATCCCTTTCTGTTCAAACTGTCGTCCCGACCAGGCATTATATTTATAACATTTTTATTTTATTACAGGTTTAACTTTTCTTCCAGATCTTGTAACATAACATGGAACTTGAACATCATTATTATCATTACTATTACTAGTAACATTAGTATCATCTAACTTAAAATCATTACCTAAAGGTTTCATTTGGTCAGAATGAATAGTTTTAAATTTCTTCTTACAATCAAAACAAGCTCTTAACTTATAATGTAGATTATCAACTTTCTTAACAATTTTGAATGGACCAGTGAATTGGTCTTGTAATTTCGGAGAAATATTTTTATTGTACATGTGTCTCTTTACCATACAAAAATTTCCAATCTTAAAATCCTTAGCATGAACATTTTGGTTGAACTTATCACTATACTGCTTCTGTGAATGAACAATGTTAAATTTTGCTTGATTTCGTATCATATCTCTATCCATAACATCATTTTGGCTTAAATAAAACTCAAATGGAAGCAAAGGCTTCTTACCATACAACAACTCATACGGACTAAATTTAGTGGAAAAATTTACATTACAATTTATGGCGAATGTGACGATGGGTAACACAACATCCCATGCATTTTTATCATCTACACAGTATTTTGAAATCATTATTTCTATAACTCTATTTAATGATTCTACCAAACCTTGTGACTGATGCTGATAAGGCGTAATGTAGATAGGCTTACAATTTGATACCTCGAAGAGTTTTTGAAGTAAGGCTGATTTATTTATCGAAGCGTTGTCAAATTGAATAAATTTAGGAATACCAAAACGAAGAATAATTTCTCGTATCATGAAGTTGGCTAGGCTTATGGCATTGGCTTGCTTAATGGCTTGAGTTACGACGTACTTACTGAATGTATCTACCCCTACGATTATATATCTATTACCATCATTACTATTATGAATAGGACCAATTATATCTACTACCCATTTATCAAATAACAAATTAACTTCACTTGGCTGCATTGCTGCAACTCTCCCAATATTTGACGGATTTCTTCTATTACATATCATACAATTATTTATGTATTTTACAAGCAAAGGTCTTAAATTAGGAATGAAAAATCTAGACTTAATCATATACATACATTTCTGGATTCCGACATGACCACTCATGATATTATCATGAAACTGACAGAAAATCTTATCACTTAAACTTATAGGAATACATAGCTTTTCCTTACGAGTAATAGGACAGATATAGTAAATTAAACCATTAGTCATCTTATACCTTTTAGTACTACCTACTTCTTTTAATAAACTTAACAAGGAAGAGAAAAATGCATCTTTTTCATAAGCCGTGTATATTTCAAACTTGAAATCGTGCTGAAATTGGGAATTTCTATTTGCATCAACGCTTGATTGCATGTGGTTGAGCGATGATTCATAGCCAGCTAATGGCTTAGCTATAGGCACGAGTCGGCTTAAGCAATCTGCATTTCCATGAAGAGTTCCTTTTCTATACTTAACAGTTATATTTGCATCTTGCACTTCAAGAGCCCACCGTGCGATGCGTAAATTCTTACTATTTTTTGTTCTTAACAAACTACATAAGGAATGATGATCCGTAACTACAGTAATATCTCTACGATAACAATATTCATAAAACCTTTCCAAGGCGAACATGACGGCTAGACACTCTTTTTCAGCAATAGAATAATTCTTTTCGGCAGGATTCAATGCACGTGATGCATATGCTACTACATGTTCTCTGCCATGATATATTTGTGTTAATACACTACCAAGCCCTTGTAAGCTAGCATCACAATATAACACTACAGGTAAGTCTTCTCTGAACTGGGCTAGTATAGGAGCATTTATTAGCTTATCTTTTAATATTTCAAAAGCCATTTGACATGATTTGTCCCATATAAATTCTTTATCTTTTCTAGTCAAATTAACTAGTGGCTTGCTTATTGCTGCATAATTATTAATAAACCGTCTATAGTAACTTGTCATGCCCAAATAAGTCCTCAATTGAGACAAGTCTTTAGGTACGGGCATGTGAACTATGGCTGATACTTTGTCTGGATCTACTTTTATGCCTTCATGAGATAAAACGTGCCCAAGTATTTTTATTTCATTATATCCAAACGAACATTTGCTGCTTTTCAGCTTTAAGCCATTTTGCCTTAACTTATTGAATGCTTCTTTCAAATGCATAACGTGTTCTCTGAATGTCTTACTATAAATCAAAATATCATCCAGGTACAGAAAACACGATTTAAATAATATACTTGAAAATATTTTTCTCAATACTCTATTAAAGAAAGCTGGACTATTTTTCAGTCCTTGTGGGCAACGTATAAATTGATAACAACCATCTTGGGTTATGAAAGAAGTCTTATGCCTGTCCTTTTCATCAACAAAAAAATTATAATACCCATTTGATATATCCATCTTACTGAAGTATTTAGCTGAATACAAACTGTCAAAAATATCTGCTAGTCTAGGCATAGGAAAATGTTGGGTACGTGTAATCATATTCAAGGCACGGTAATCTATTACTATTCTGAATGTGTTATCTTTCTTTCTTATAAGTAGCATTGGTGAGGCATAATCTGAGGCACTTTCTTCTATAATACCAAGCTTTAGAAATTTTTCAATTAACTCTCTTATTGACTGTCTTTCTGTATGAGACTTTTTATATGGCATTCGGCTTATGGGCGTATTATTTTCAACTTCAATATTTAATTTTTCTTGCCCAGGATATGTACCTATATCTTCGTCGCTCGTGGCGAAGATTGATTTAAATTCATGAAGCAATATTTCCATTTCTCTTATTTCATTTGCATTCAATTTCTTATTTATATCAAACTTATGGCTATTACTATTATACGAAGAGAATGAGTTACCAGTCAAGCGATAATTGCAATGATGCAGTTCAACTATATCTTGTGTCGACCCAAGAACCATGTCGCTCTGCAGCACCACCGGTCTCTCACTACAGTTTAAAATAGGTATATATACTTTATCTATATTAGGAAAATACATCGGAGGCATAATTAAATTAAAATCTTCCATTAGCTTTGTGCATGGCTCAAAATAAGAATTTTTCATTTTACTTGGAACTTCTACCATTGAATATTTATGTGGCTCCAATGTTATCTGCCTGTTTGGAGTCACTTTTGCCTTTATATTCTTATCTTCATGAATAAATTGACTTTCTTCATTTTCAATTGAATTTATTTCGTCTGAGCACAACTTGAAAGGAATAAGGCAACGACGCAGTGAAATACGTCTGGTTGAAAAATCTATGTTTAACTTAAGCTTACTTAAAATATCATTACCTAAAATTATTCTTTTTGTATTGATCACGTAGAAAGGAAAAGTGAACGTGAAAGGTGCATGATCAAAACGTAGACTAATCAATGCTTGTTTATCGCAAGTGACTTTTCCTAAGGCACTGCTTATCGTTATTTGCTTACAATTTACATACTTATTTCCTGCTAACTCAATTGGAATACAACTTATGCTGGCACCAGTATCAATTAAAGCATTAAATATTTTTCCATTTATTACTATTCTAACCATAACTAAATTTTTATAATGATCTGTGTCTTCATGGTCATTTATTTCTGCAGTGTTCAAACACTGCGTGCCGTTCAGTTTCCCTGATATGAAAAAAAATTTGGAGGACAAGAAGAATGAGAACAGCCTGGGGTAGCATGATACTCCATTTGATTTGCTTGCTGAGTATTATTGTATGCTTGTTGCTGAGGAGGAGGATACCAATTCCTATTATTATGTTGCGGCGGCGGTCCGTAATATGATCTACCACGATGATTTCCACGATAATTATTATTATTACCATTTTGGTAATTTCCTCTACCGCGGTTATAATTATTGTATGATCCCTGGCTATAATTATTATTATGATAACCTCTATTACCACGGTATGAACCACGCCGTCCTCCTCTCCAGTTACCCCGTTGATTTCGACCATTCCACCGACCACGAAAATTATTATTTGCATTGCAATTTGATTGATTAGGATTATGATTATTTTTGGAATTATTTCCGTTCGACTTTTCATGAGTATTTACCTCATCATTTGATTTTTGTTTTTCAGGAAGTAAATTAAGTTTTTGCAAAGCCTGTACCACAGCCAATTCAATATTATTGATTTCATCGGAAGATGTCGAAGAGCCAACGATAGATTCAAATTTTGCATGCTCAATTAATTCATCTAAAATTTCTTTTGGTCTTGTTTTACCTTTCAAGAAAATTTCTTTCCCTAATGTACGCGGTAAGCCTTTTATCAAGTGTTTTATTATATCAGCATCAGACATACCTGAATCAACCTTATTGCATAAGTAGAGGATGTCGAAGTAGTAAGTCTCTGCTGATTCCTTGGGATCCTTGATGCGGTCCTGAAGTTTTCGGCGATGTTCCTCTGATGTGATTTTTGTGGTGAATGATTTTTCCAGATGATCCTTCATGGATGAATATGTAACAGGAGCTGCGGCTGTGTGCGTCAACTTGAATAGTTTGTAAGCTTGGAGTCCTGGTCCTGAGAGATGAAAGCGGAGTTGAGCTAATTTTACATCTTCTCCCCAACTGAAGACTGAGGCGTAGTTATCATAACGCTCAAAAAATTCTTTCACGCTGCTTGTCCCATCAAATATTTGATTTGCTCCGGGTGGAGTGTATGAAATGGAAGTGGAAGTCGTCATCTTGATCAGTATCGGGTGACGTAAAATAGTTGTAGAAAAAGTTTTTATTTTCACTGGAA
The DNA here is from genome assembly GCA_034696905.1 of Lepidocyrtus violaceus. Taxonomy (NCBI): domain Eukaryota; kingdom Metazoa; phylum Arthropoda; class Collembola; order Entomobryomorpha; family Entomobryidae; genus Lepidocyrtus; species Lepidocyrtus violaceus. The sequence goes on along the minus strand of JAQGAI010001375.1, from coordinate 2,460 downwards.
CAATGTGCGTTGTAAGTACTGGCACAGGGGGTGGAACAGGAACACGTACAGTTAATAATGGATGAGTAAGTATATCAGTGTGAATTAGCTTTACTTTGATTGTTGAACTCGAACAGGAAATGTTAATAGGCAATGGTGGTGGTGTTGGCAAGATAACTTTTGATTCGTATAACTCAGATAGAAAAATTTCAATGTCATCAAAAACGTCTATTTCATGTTCAAAAGAGGCACTTTTACTCTGACACTTCTTGTGCTCTTCTGAACTACTCAATTCACTTATGGAAATTTCAGGAGCTGAATTGTTTCGTGTCTTATATTTTTGCAAAAATGAACTTGAAGGACGAAAGTTTCTGAATGGACTGCTTTTCGGTGTGCACGGAATATAAAAAGCGTAACTTTGCTTTTGTTCAGTCACTGAAACATCGAGATTTACTGTAGAGCTAGTGGAAGCTTCTGGTGAGGGTGGATGAATTATTTCCGTTTCTCGAGTATGAATGTTTCGTGTAATTTCATGTGCACTACCACGATTAATTTCAAGTTCACTATCGCTGTGTATTCGCAATCTTGAAGTTTTTGTCACGACTTGCTTTAAAAGTTTATTTTCTTCAAGCACTTTATTTATATCACGATCCTTAGCTGGTCCGTCTTTTCTTAAGCGTCGAGGACTGCTCATAATTATTTAAAACTTATACAAAAAAATCACTGAAAGGAACTGTCTTTCCGTGAAAATTATTTTTACTTTCATATTTCAAAAAGGCACTTTTGTTTTATATATTTTATTATTCTGCACTTTAATTGTTCATCGGAGTCACCATGATTTGTTCTTTGTGTGTGCTCTTGTTGAGTTAGTTAATTATCTTCAAAGTTATAGTTATGAAAGTACAGAACGTATGTGCCCAAGTAATATTTCTTATAATGCCCCGAAATAAATGTAGCTTCAAGACAGTGATTTATTATTAGACAGATTTGCCTGATGTCTTTTATTTAGAAGAGTCAGAGATGGAGTGAGAGTAGAATCAAGAAGGTACGTAGCATATAGGTAAGGAGGAAGGAGAGAGGAGTAAGAGCTGTAAAAATTCCCGAAAATTGACATCTCCACCTCCTCTCCAGCTACCCGCTGAAGTCATCAACGGACACCAAAAGTTAAAAGAAAACGAACATGTCGCCAGGCCGCCGATCATCGGCCCAGCAATGAAAGACAGCAGCCTGTTCATCATCATCGATTAGCCAGTTTTCATTCTCCTACTAATCTATTATTTAAAACTGGGCCGGACATGAGACCATTTCTTGTAAACGTATTTAAACTAATCGTTTAAGTAAAATTTTACGAAGAGAAGTTGATCGATACAAATTTGTGTCGCTGCCAGTATTAATCCATAAGGATTTCGCCAATCTTGGAGAAAGGCTTATTCCAGATTTTCCAGGAAGGTGCGTTGGGAAACGGAGGCTCGTTTGCTGAAAAAAAAGATGCTTCTGAATTCGATTATGGATTTTTTTGCATTACGAAATATTCAATTGATTAAAGTATTTTTGACTATCAAAAAATACGGCAAATTTAAGCGTCTGTCTGTCGTCTGTAAAAATGGTTTAAAGAAAATAATAGCAAAAACTTAGCTTTGGAAAGAAGTTGAATGAGTTATAAAATTGCAGATAGGAAGAATCTGGGACAAACAAACATCAGAGTCATATATCAACTAACTCCCATTTTAAAAAGGCAGATTTAATTCGATTTATTGCGATGTTGGACAGCTATTTAGCAGTGAAGTTAATAATTGGTGCCTTTCTGCGTTGGAAATTTGTTCATATTTAATATGATTGCGTAATAAAGCTGAAATGAAAGAGATTAACAATCAGAGAAATGAATTGATTAGAAATTATAAAAGGTGCTTTGTTATGCATTTTTTTAAATTACTTATGTTTGGCAGGCCGTAATAAACACAAGTTTTAAATAGTTGATTTTTGCATTTTTTTGATGAAATTATTTGTTTTGTTCGGGTTAAGTGATTGTTCTGTACACCGTGGACAACTAAAACTGCTTCCAGTTCACCTTCAACCTCCGCCTCCCATTCAAAATCAACGATTGATATGATGTGTCAGTTACGTATAAGACTGGACCGGCTCTCATGTTAAAGAATCCGAATTTTAACAATTAGCAAAAAATTAGCCAGCCAGGTAATTTTAGGGAATCTGTAAATCATGTTGAACACGTCATTTGCTCGTCCGTTAACGATTATTGATTAAAACAATACAGATTTATTAACTTGGCAAACCCAAGCTTAGATTTTGAGCCATCCTTCTTTAGTTTTGCTCGCTCCGTAACCATACGTTATGGACTATGTCACATACCTATTCTTTATAACCAAGCCCATGAAGTTATGACCTTAAAACACACAAAATATGACATAACTTATTACCCTAGAAACGGCAAAATATGAATTTATTTATAAAGTTATATGAACT
>JAQGAI010001374.1:0-14945 GCA_034696905.1 Lepidocyrtus violaceus | reverse complement strand
CTCATGAATTAGTCATTTTACCCCAGGACAATAATTCTTGACTTTTGAGTTTCTTAATAAGAAATCAACCCTCATTGCAGTTACTGAATGAAACATGCTGTTTTACTCTATTAATATTAAATTGTACGCTACAATCCATGACTCTGAATGGGGGACAGTGTCTTTTTTATTCATGGATAAGACCACTTTGCAAATGAGCACTTTCCCCACTTTTGTGTGCAGTGGTGCTTAAATTTCAACAAGGACCACAAGACCACATAATGAGATGTAGCTTGCTCCTGTCATAAATTGAAAATGAAAGTACCTACTTATAAAAAACTAACCTTAATGTAAAATGTAACCGTATGGAATTTGCCTTTGCATATCAAAATGAGAAGAATTCATCTTTCCGTTACCCTTTACTATAATACTTTAAACCAATTTGATCTTAATTTTAAATCTACTTTTTTGTTTCATTGCAGGTAATGGCTGGGTAGGATGGAGAAAAAGGTCAGAAGAAAAGGACTGGGTGGAGATTCTGTTTGAATTCGATGAAGTACGTAGATTTTCGTATGCAGATGTCTTCTCAAATAATTACCCCGGCAAGGGGGTTCAGGTAAGACAATTGACACGATTTCTATATTATACATAAATCCTGTTGGCAGATTATTGCAATAAAGGCTGGAAAAAAGTTTTCTAAAAAGTTCGCAAACTCTTTGATATATGTACCTAATCTATAATCCACTCGTAAGTGCAGTTTTAGCAACCAACCTTTGCCCTGGTTAGAGCAACAGATCTGAGCTAGCATAAAGCATGTTTGAGGGCCCATTAGCTCAAGTATGTAATGTCTATGTAAAAGTTGGTATTCCTGTTCTTGTTCTTCGCCTTGATCGTTAACGTTTCGGTGACAATGTACAAGGGCCTCGCCTTTGAAGTCATCTGCTGACTTGTGGGTTATAATAAAGTACTTTTTATGGGATGGGTTTAAAGATGAATGATGATACGGGAAAATGTCGGGCTTCCCGAGACATAGAATCCGATTTACTAGCAAATTGCAGGGCTCAGTGTCACTTTACAGCTATGCTAACGATGAAATCCATACTTAAGATTTTAACGTAGATGTTATATAGCAATAATAATCTTGAAACTGATATTTATGCAAGTCTATAATATTGCATTGTGATAGGTGCGAATGCGAATTGGGAGAAGGTCATTTTCCCCTTTAAAATGGACTCACTCAAAATCTGATATTACGAGGGAACGAAAGACCTACACGAAGAAAGTAAATTTATCCTCCACACCTGATTCATTCCTAAGGAATGGGAACATAACAGGAAAGACGCTGGTATACTTATGATTGCTACGTGAGTATGCTGACTGCTGCTGCTCCTACATATATTGCTAATAACTTTCACCGAAATTGGCCATAATATAAAATTTAATATGTTCCTGGCCAACATTAGGACTCTATGAAATTATTTTCATGGTGGTGCACTAACGTCAGCAGTGGCAAAAAGCTAATATCTTACGTAGTAGACCAAGTGGAGATATGATTTTGGAATACTATTTTCACCAGTGATACGGCCACCGCCACTGGTGTGGAAACTCTCTGGAATAGGTAGAAAATTACTTGGAAGTAGTCAAGTGCACTTTTGATGTGCTTCTCTCCCCTGCATCACCGCATAAGGGGCGAGAATTCAGTTACTTCAGAGAATCTTCTTGGGTTCGTCTTCGCGGTAGAAAGGAGCACATTGCTTGGTGGAGAATTCCAATGGATTTTCTACAAGCATACTTAAACATATAGTTATACATAGTAGGGAGGTTTATTTGCAGTATCCAATAAAAAGGAGAAAGTCCGAGATGGAATAAGTCATGTACCTTCCTATTCATAAGTCAGCGAAATGTAGGTAGCGTGCTTAGGTATTTTGTAGAAGACTTTCTCGAAGAGACTACTCCTCCACTCCACTGTAGGTACAAACCCTTTCCCAACCTTTTTTTACAAGCTCAGATATTACCACACACACCATCCATTTGTACAATATTCATGTGCTAATACTAGGACTGATTGTGCGATTCCGGTAACCCGAATAAAAAACAGCCATGCTGAGAAACGAAAATAGGTATTTTTCACTACATGCATTTTTAAACCTACATTTAATATCCCACTTCTGGACTGAATTATGGTGATTGTTATTGTATGAAATGAATTCTGCACAAGAATTGGAAGAGAAAATTTCAACGAAAATTTCACCTTTGTTAGGTTGGCTCTTGTTGTTGTGAAATTTCGTAAAATCCCAATTTACGGCGGAGTTCAGCCTTTTGCAATAATTTTCAGAGGAACTGCTCTAGCAGTTTTTTTTTTGCGTTTTCCCAATTGTATTCTAAACAATAGTAGCTTTAACAAAAGTCATTTCATCAGATTTATGATGTGAAAATGGTGAATGCCTCATGAAACCTATTTGTAGGTATGAAAGTTAGAAGTGCGTGCGAAAAAAAGGAGCCTACACTACACAAGGGTATTTGTAAGGAATCATATGACCTCCTATAGCCTACCTACCTACTTAAGTACTATTTTATGAAGTTTAGGAGTGAAACTTAAAATCAACTGGGGAAAACAGGTCGTTGAATAGTTGAGAAAGCAAAAATTACATGTGCTTGCATTAAATATTATTATACACGTGCGAACCGTGTGGACATTTAGCTGGAAGGAGTCCGGCCTAAATGTGAACTGTAGGGGAAAGAGAAAGGAAGGCTAGACCGTATTTATGATTTTTACTTTCACTTACTACTTAAACTCTACAACAGTCGGAACTATCATATTATATGAGTTTAATCTTGTCGAGTTTTTGCTTGCAGCTACATAGTTGGAATTTTTTTTACAGTAATGTATTTTATAGTAACTTCCATATAATTATAATGTATCTGGCAGTATGTCAGTGGGTAAAAGGGTGTTAAAACATGACTCACTTATGTTTAAATTTTACAAAAGTTCCAGCTCTTGTGGGAGTTTAGAATTGGAAACACAACAAAAATGGAATTTAATTTTATATCAAAACAACGAGCAATCAATTTTAAATAAATGAATCAAAAAGATTACAAGGTATACTATCAGACGTAGCACATGTGTGGGAGTAAAAGTTCATAAAAGTCGAAGCAAGTACTGATTTGAGCTACTTGACTTTACTTTTATTGTTCGTAGGATTGCACAAAGTGTTTTTTATTAAACAAAACCCAGCTATTGATGAAAGAGTGAGAACAGAAAGGTAATGCAAAAATCAGATTTCGTTTGATTAATTTGCATTCAGAGCCAAACAAACGTAGTGAAACCACGAAATCATCAAAATAATGACAATACAAACGTTTATTAGCTATACATCAGAGATTTTTCCTAACCTGAAACAACTTTGATTTGAAAGTAAGGTTGCGTCAAATCTGAGATAATTTCTTGGAAAACTATATGCATGGGTTCACATTTACTGGTGTAAAACCAGCATAGATAGTAGCCCTAAAGGGCTTCTTTAGAATTAGTCACAATTAGTCTACGAAAGAAGCTCGGCTACATGAATGAATGAATGTAAACATGAATGTACACAGTAGTATAATACTCCTCAACTCCACCAAGTATTTCGAGGAACTACATATTCCATATTATCGTATTCAGTGGAATTAGGCTAGCTAAGCCAAGAGTTGATCTGGCAATCAAACGGTGGTTTACAACAACTTAAGAAGTATTGTTTAAGTGAGTTTGTATTTTTTTATTCCTAGTATTTTTCACGAGCTCGTGTTTACTTCAGCATCGGCGGTATCCACTTCGGCTCCAGGCCTGTAGCCCATGCAACTTCCACAGATGTTTCTTTGGAACAAACCCGTAATCTGACGATCCCGCTGGAACAGAGGATAGCCCGATTTCTCAAAATACAGCTATTCTACCGAGGCCCGTGGATCGTGGTGGGAGAGTTTTATTTTCATTCAGGTAAGAGATAATGAAATTTAATTGAGTGGCATATTTTGCTATGAGTGGTTTCATCACAAATACATCCAACCTCCCAAACTTCCCATTACATCTGGAAAAATACGAAATGTTTCATAAACAAGTCGGTTTTTTCCAAAACGTTGTTTGCCATTCCATTGCGTATTGCTACAATAACTGTTAAAGGTCTTGGTCTCATGTTTTCGAGTCTCTATTGGTACGCAGCAGTTCTGATTGAAACTGGAGATGTGAATGAGAAATGTTCTGTTTATTTGCAAAGCAGGGAGCTGCAAAATGTCAATGTAAACATGAAAGTGACCAGATACTCCCACTCCAATAATCCATTTTCCAAATGCTCCTAGTCCAGCATGAAAATTTGAAACTCCACCAGGAGAAAAGCAATTTTGCAGAGAGGAAAGAGATATCTCTTGCAAACATACTTTACATACAACAGATAAATAATTTTTTAGCCAATTACATTGGCTCAGCAGCAACAACATTAATTTGCGCTTTGTACTTGTTCAACCAGTCTTATCTCGAGCGTGAAAAGAGTCATACGAGTAGCTAGCTACATCCATGCAAGTGTAGTCAAACGGTTTTTTCTCTAATATAACTTGCTTACTAACTCACCCGATGGCCAAGAGGATTTGGATTTTGTTTGCTTTTCAATTTTTTGCCTTCAGCAAATACTAAAAAACCAATAATGGCATTTTCTACGGAAAGTAGCAAATAGTACTTTATTTACATTCTTATGTTGTGTCTACAGTCACAGTGGTACGATATTAGATATTTAGCTTCACTATCTCCAACCACTCGAATCTCCTCTTGATTCCTAAAAACAACCAGCGAAAATAAAACTAATACATTTGGAATTGCGTTTTTCAAAGATATTTACCAACTACATAGCATATGCACTCTAATATTGGTAAATTCTCATGCGTCTCCTTCTCTACTTCATTTTCTCTCCATGTGGATGATATTGGATGAGCTTTATTGAAAAAAGAGCAGTAAATTATGAATATTTCATTTATTCCACTTTTTATTCTTCCCTGCTTCCCGTCCTATATGAATCCGTTTTTTCTATTCTGTTCTTTGATTTTGTTTGGAGATCCCAAGCGCGTCTTGGGAGCCTCACGCCTCGGAGCATGTTGTAGGTTGGTTCCATTGTGTACAAAAGTAGAAGTACTTTCTTTTAGAAATTTTTAGTTTTGCTTACAACAACAAATATCACACCACACATGTACGTATGAAAATGTAAAAGAGAGCTTGTTTGTCGACTGAAACTTACAATCAGTTATCGCTTTGTGCTGAAGAGGATCCGTGTATGAAAGACGTAAATAATGCTTTTCATTCAATGAAATTTGTTTTGTATCTCCCCTACTATTATAGTGAAAACTGTGGCTCATCCCATACTTAAAAGATCCTTTCACTACGCTTTCACTATTGTTAACAATAATACGTACTTACTTTTAGCTATATTGAAAACACCGTCCAGGTTTGATTTATCTACAGCATATTTTTTCTAATAAAAATTATTATTAAAATCTGATTTGGGATTTCAAGATTAACTTTTAGAATCCCTTTGCAATTTAGTCTCCAAATATAAATTTGTTTTTGAACTGAAGTCTCCGTTCAATTAAATTAGCTATGCCGATTCCCTCCCTACCCAGCCAATTTGCAATGCGTGTTCGGATTAGATTTAGATTACAATATTGCATTCAATGTTCAGATAAATCTGTAATTTATAAAGCTAAAACCTTCCAAACAGCCTCTAATATCCCTAATTGGTCCCATAAGCAAAGTTCTAATTGCATACCTAGAAAGCGGGACGGGGATAACTTTGTAAACCAAAACAATGCCATAAACATTTTATTCAATCACTATAATCACTTTCAAAGCTGGAACTAAGGAGGAGGAGGACGTTACTCGGGGTACTGTCTATGGTTTGTCTAGCATTCCAAGTCGGTAGTGTAGGTATGTGTGTATGCTACTCAATGCTCAAGCTAATTCCATGTTTTCAATTACATAACTAAAGTTTGTTTACTTGGATGGAATACAGCCTTTTCTCTATGTCTTCTTATTGCAGACATTTCCTAGATTCTGTAGGTAGAGTAGAATCACCTTCCTGCATGTTACAAGCTCATTGAACATATTGTTATTTTACATGCAAACTTGTTCACTGTTATTTCTTATTATTATTGTATATAATAATTTCTCCCCGTGTGCATTTCCTTATTCTGTTTTTCCTTTTTTCTTAGAAGCGGCCCAGCAGTAAGCCACTGCTTGTCTTAAAAACTTTCACTCGTCGGAGTCGGAGGAGTAGATAAAAGGAAAGGAAAAACTTCTTTGTCCCTTTTCCATCCTAACTATAATTCAGCATTTACATTTAAGTAATGAAAAGCATACCTATAAATATATTTCAGAAGCAGGCTTGTTGTTGGAGGAATAATGCTGAAGGAGAGGTATTGGATCTTTATTTAATTAAAAGTGCTTTTTCTTCCACTCTTTACATAGAAAGGGCGGCTATAAATAGTAAATTCTTCTCTGGGGATGCTTTTCTTTTTTCCCTTTCAAAGTAGTAGTAGTCTCTCTCTCAGTCAGCTGAAAGTACCGTGGAGCATGCAACTCTGAGGCCAGGAAATGGCTGGGATATGAAGCAGTTGTTGTTGTTTAGTTGATGTTGTTGATGCAGTCAATATACTGGTACTACTACTTCGGCTGGAGAAAATACTGGAGAAATATGAAACGCACCTTATAAATTTCAGTTTCCAGTCCCCTTCTGCGATCCAAGCTATTTAGTCAACTTTTTTTCCCTTCAGCCGATCTGGCGTCATGCAACAGCCGTGCATCCCATCCTGTCATATTCATGAAGAGATCCTTTGAACCAACAAACTAACCCACACCACAACCTTCACATCCATTCACTTAGATTACTATTACAATATTTTATTTAACTTTCTGCTTCTATTCCCTTTTCCCTCACTCATCCTCTTCCTTTCGGTTTTTTATGAGGAAGGAAAGAAAAGAAAGCAAGGGTGGATGCGGAAACGACGATGTAATAGTCTTACAGCTAGTCATCTTAGAAGATAGTAATCCTTGCATTGTTTTTTATCTTTTCTAGGGAATTATGAATTGTGCTGCTGAAGAGAAAAAAACTTGCGTTGCATAAAAGAAGTCTTAATAACACCTCATGTTTGTAACTTCCTAGAAGTTTATACTTACCTTCCGTACCTGTCTTGTTGCCAACCAAACTGCTTGTCTCTCCAGCATCTTATAAATTCATGGTGCTTGTAAAGTATACATACCTAGTAGTAGTGTACACCTACGCAAGGATAAGGAAATTTAAAAAAAAACTGGACTGGACTAAGTAGTGGATTGTTAAAGGATGCATAGGTGGCGAGTATTCTGCTTGTAAAATATTTCACAATGCAACATGTGTCGGTGAAAATTCAAACGCATTTTTTACTCCGCAAAAAAATATTGGAATAATTTAAACCTTTCCAGTAAAATGAACAAAACCGTCTATAAATGGCCCTCGAAATAGGTTTAATAGAATTAACTAGATTATGTAGGAAAATACATAGGTAAATCGTCGATTTGGAATACAGACTTTTCGGTTTGATCGTCCTAAAAAGGAAAGTATTTTTCTCCCCATTTTTCTTATCAAACAGGATAGTTTTGTTATGGAGGATGAGGATTTATATCTCAGGAAATTCAAAACAGCGGTACAATATCAGTATTTGGGCTTTCTTCAGCTTTTTCTGGATAACAGAAACATAGCTATGAATCTCTGGGTTTTCAATAGAAAATGCTGAAAATATTCCATCTCCTTCCCCATATCCTGACCATAAACTTCTTTTCTACATCCTTTTGAAACCCCCTCCATCCTTCCCTTTCCCTCCGTCATTTTCTTGCTAGGGGCGATGCTGTTACGTAATCCAGATCCAGTTCTTTCGGTTTCCTAAATGGTTAAATGCTTACTTACAATGGATGGAGCATACAGCGATACAACCATCATCATCTTTTAAAAGGACATATCATCTATTTCACACTGATTATGTAACTGCCAGCATCACTATCCTAAGCACTTATCTGAAGGAACATAAAGTATTTGTACGCGGTTTATATTTATTTTTCTCCTATGTGGATGGTAGTGCTTGAGCAGTTCCTACCCCAAATCTCATCCTTGTATCTTATAATCTCATTACAATAGGTTTGTATCTAAACTTGAGTCAAGATTAAGTTAGAGGCTTCCCATAATGCGCATTATGATTACGATATTCCTACAGTGACAAGAGCTTTGCAGAATGTCATTCTGATATTATGACAAGCACGGGGTGCTAGACTAGGGTGCTTACAGATGAAACCAAAATGGGAGAAAAGGGAAAGAAAAGTTTTTTTTCGGGGATCGGTCGGTTGGTCGGTAGTCAATAAATTATATAAGATGGAGCAGCATTTTCTTGGAAGTGATGGGAGAGTAGTTATGTTCTCGACAAGACTGGTTATCATATCATCGCCAGCATCATCGTGAAAACAAGCCATTATTGTGGTTCCTTTATAGGGTGACTAAGTGTCTATTATGAAGTTTTATGCATGGTCGAGAAAGCATTTAGTTCTAGGGGAAACAGAGAAGGAAGAGGAGGAAGAAGAAAGCTGGATGATAATGATGACGATGATGAGATTGCCCAGCCAAGTGAATATTATTCGCTTTAATTTACGCCATCTACTTTTCGAAGTAAAAGCACAAAATGCTGGGGAATGAGTAGGCTGGGAATATGGAATGTCTTCTTGGGTGAATTGATTAACGTTCTTTCTTTGTATTAGACGTTCAAGGTTAAATTACGCAATGATAACATGCTACGAATACTCATATGAGGCTGTTTTTACAATTGAACTTTCCCCATTTTTTAACATTTTCAAGGCTCTGTTTTGTTTGACAAGTAACATTTCGGCTCTTTAGTAAATAAGAATTGTTTTGGTCTTCTGTTACTTTTGTTTGTTTGACATTCCACAATACTAAACAAAGAATACATTTTTTATTTAAATATACCAAATCAGATTTAAGTTATGGAGGTATTACCTATTTTCTTTAGCGTGGGTTTGCTTGGAAGAGATCCTCATCCTCTGCCTAATTGTTTACCTTTCAGTTAGATCCCTCTTCAAATTCCACCTTACTGCACTAATTCTCCAAAAGTGCATAGTAATATTTTTATACGTTTCGCTCTAAATGACAAAGGAACGAGGGCAAATGATTTTGAGTAACCTCTCATCTATCGTAAGCAGGATTGAAGAACCTCTTGAGGGATTCATCTTACTTGCTTAATGACTTTTCCGAGCGAGAAAGGTTATGTTTATGCAAAAGTCTCACTGTTAAAAGAGGAGATTGTGAAACTTATATAGTAAAAGAATAATATGATAATATAGCTGAATAGTTGTTTGTTTTTCTCCTGATGCTAGTAGCTTGACTTAGTTTTGCAACTTCAGTCGGTAATCCAATCTCCTTTCCAAAAATGCAAAAATGGATAATTTAATATTGCATGGAATGAAACAAAAGGCAAGTCCCCTTCTGTAAACGTACCATATTTTCCCCCGCTTTTGATCATTTATTTGCTTATACATATTTCCTATGGACCCACTCCAATCAAATAAAAAGCTTGAGAAGCACATACGTTTCGTTTTGAATTGAATTATTATTGCTACCGTTGGAACATAAAATTATTTTCCGAGGGTGTTGGTTTTTTATGTCATGTTATGTCTCCCACGGGACGACGTTTTGACACAGTACCGTTTCGTTTTACCAGAGTTGAGTATCCTTCAATGTATCATATCATTAGTTTTAGTATCAAAGGAATTAAAGTAAAAAAGGGAACCCCAAACTGTTTCAGTACAATTTATTCCATCCTCCAACAGCAAGTACCAATTTTTACGGATAGTTTTCAAGTTGACGTGTGTATCCTATGGAGCAGGAGGAAAGTCTGAGTTGAGTCGAGTGTTTTGCGAGAGAGGTTGCATGCATTTCATACTGAGAGAAAAAAGGGAAAGCCCTTTCATGCAATTCCCAAGATAAGATGATATTAATAAATATCAGCATAAATCTGAAGTGACGGAAGATTGTAAAGAGGAAAACTGTTTTTCTTCCTCCTTTGTGTGGATTCCTCCCTCTACCCTATTCTTATTACATCAATGGAGATCAATTGTGTAAAGGGAAAAAGTGAAGGAACGTGGCTCATGGCGTGACGGAAACAGGAAATATTCTGTCGTCCATTCATATTATTATCGTAGCCGTAGACGTAATACATATCCTTTTTACATGGAATGGCAAAAGGAAACCGAAAGAAGAAAAAAAAGTTCTTTTATATTGAAATACCCTCGCATTAGAAATGCATGCATGATAAAGTAGTACGCACTCGATTTATGATAAGAAAGAGGAGTTCTGACTGAAGGAACTACATCAGAAAGAAACTGTATGTGTGTGTTACAATAATAATAATGCAATAATGTAAGAAGTACTGACTTCATCCTTATATCGATGTCGAAATAATATGGTCTTTATATGGTTGTTCAACAGAGATTTACGATGGGAACTACACTGAAGAGCTGGGACCAGACGCCCAAGTGGATTTTCCGGATACCCAAGCACCTTTAGAAATCGGTATTTTTTTCTTTAAACTTATTTCCCTTTACAAATCAATGCTAAGTAGGTGTGTATATCGGATCGGAGCGACTATTCAGCTTCCCTGATCTTATGGAGCTTCCAAGGGAGTTGCATTGGAATTTGATAACGTAATGGATGTAGAATAGAATGGAAACTACACAGATCTGATAGTAATTCACTTTGTAATAATCCAATAAGAAAGCACGATTATGTTTGACAATGAGTGATATGCATCAAAGACATATTGGCGTTGCAGCAGAAGAGGGGGTGTTATCTCATGGTAATAGTGAATGCTTGAATTGAGAATTCCATGATCATTGAACATGCTGTGAAAAAAAATTTGAGGGAAGGAACTGGAATTTTACTTTTAAGAAACATGAATGCACAGGTGGAAGGAGGGAAATTTCAATACGTGATATACATTCCGATTTCAACACATCGATAAATTCAAATGGAGTAGTTTCTTTTGAGGAAAAAATCATTTCTTTCTTCGTGTTCAATTTGCCTTACGCAAATTTCGTATTACATTTCTGCCATACTGCTGACTGACCTTATTTCTATGATGGATGAACAAATCTGAATGTCATATGTATAATGCGTGTGTCATGGAATGCTATAAATTTTTAGGATTTCAAAGGGGTTTAGAATTTTCTGAGCAGCTAATTTTATTTTAAATTGGATTTTTTCTCATGTATGTAATATTACATTTCGGTATTACTTGGAGAGAAAATTAATATTACTATTGATGTTTTCTGAGATCGGGCAAACGAAGTCAAATGAGTTATTCAATTTCAAAATAAGTAGCCCAATTTATGTTTAATAATTAATCAAATACTGTTACGCCAGAAGGCACCAAAGTTGGTATTAAAAAATAATAGATTTCGTCATTTTTGAAATTAACTGGCTAATAAATAAAAACTTTTTATATCCAAATTGAAAAACTTTACTGTACATTGTCAATTCAACAAAGTAGGTTGAATTATGTCATGTCATGTGAAATCACGTGAAATAACTCTGTAAGTGTTCTGTCGTTTTGATTTAAAATTGGAAAAGTTTAATTTTGACATTCAATTAGTAAGTAGAATACATGCTAATATAGACTTTCCATCCGTGATGCTTACAACGGCAAAATACATGTTAATTTGGTGTATGCAATGATGATTATGCTGTGAAAGTATTTCCTAATTTACATTTAGGAAACTTGTTTGCTTTCACTTTTGCATTTCAAGCTGAGGGCAATGCATATTAAGTGTGTTCACTTTTGATTACAGTCACATGCTGTATCGCAAGCCGAAGCCTGTCAAAACAGACGAAAGCAAGCATGTGTGTTTAATGGTGATATGATAATGAAGATGCAACAAATTAGTAAATTTTTAGACTCTGCAGGTTCCATTGAATTTTTACAGTCTAGCTCGAGTACAAAGTTACGAAATTTTCTCTACTTGCTGCATATTTAATATGACTGCGTTTTTAATTAAAATTTTAGTGAATCGTGCATATTTAATATCAACACTGAGAATAGGCTTTACAGTAAGAAGTTCTCTTATTCAGAACAATAGTGTTTTTTTATTGGAATTGAAAACTATTTGTTGCGGTAATTTGATGGGGATAGGTAAACCTACTAGATATAAAAAACATGTATGCTTGGCTTAAGGTATGATATAATGTTCCAAAATGCAGCACACATGTTCGAAGTTACTATATGATTTCAACACCCGTTCACCAGCAAAAATTGTTTATTTTTATTTCCTCTAGGCGACTTGGACTCTTCAATGGTGGAGACCGTGGTGGGGATTATTTCAGGATTAATATTGCTTTCGGGCATTGTGGCCGGATTGATCATTTGTATGAGACGGAATGGTCGGTCCATTTCGTCCGCTTTCCAATTTCATACTGGTGCCTTTCACTTTCCGTGGCGAACTACGTGGAGTTCTGTGCCAACGCACATCGTCACTCAAACCAATCCTACTGCAGAGGGTGTTAAGGTAAGCCTATGTGTACATACGTATGTAAGTACACAGAAAACTGCAATCACAATATTTATTTTAAACTCATCTCGAAGTTACATAAATACGTCCAGGATCCAGAGCCAGTCAGCGTAGTTTAAAAAAATAGTTTCTTAGTAGACCAGACCAGCGCATATATGCAATAATTATTTCAATATTAAAGGAACTCTTTGAATATTCGGGGAAAACATTTTTGACTGCCCACTTCCATTCTGATCATTCCAGCAAGATTATTTATATCTATCTCTAAAATTAAGCTACCACCTTTTGGCTGAACAAATTCTCGAAACTTTATTTGAAACAGATTTTTCCTTTTCAATTTTTCGTTTTTATGGGTCATCTGCACTACAAAATATTTTTCATATTGATGTTTAGCGATTCCGATGTATTACCCGATTTCCATTCACTTCACTGGCTTATTGAAAAAAGAACAGTGCATATTCAGCTACAAATGCTAAGGCTGACATCTCGACAAAAAAAGATTGACCTGAGCTGAAAGAGCTTTATTGTAGGATTATGCAAAGTATTAGGTTTGACCAGACAGTGACTTATTGCATAACATTATGGGTTAGTTTACTGAAGACAGAATAAACGTACAATACATTTCTCAAGATACCCACACCCTTGTATAATATCGTTTGTAACTGCCCTTCATTCACATACAACTACACGGCCATTATATTCCCATTTATGGGTTTATTTTCTAAAGATATCAGTGAAAGTAGGGATGTGTTGGCCGATGCTGATATTGCTTGAAAAATTATTATGTATGTGACCACAACGTGTAATACAAATAGGGTGGATAGTCCCCTACTTTTTTCTCAAATTTATCCTTTTTGGCCTTCCAAATCTAAGCAGAGTTGTTATCCCTGGTTTTGGGGTTGCTCCTTCACTCTTGTTCCTTTCCCCTTACCCTACCCGATATTCCATTAAAACTGATCAAAATTGAATGCTTGTTTGCAAGCCATATATAAAAAAGGGGCAACCCAAACCAAATGAGCCAATCATTATGATTACGTAATGCTGCTGAAAAAATCTGAAGGTTGGTAAGGAGGGTTCTAATGGTTAGACATTAGAAGAAAAATGGTTGGAAGAAACACATTACGGAAGGGAAAGTGGGAAAATTGATGCATTTTATCTAAACATGTTCACCTATTATACGTTATGAATACAAAAAGAGTTATATTAAGCAGAATGCTCGCTCACTCCTACCTCACTCCTACACTTTCCCTTTCTTCATCTCGACATATCATGACGTAGTCTATATATACTCATCCCCAAGCTGAGGGGTATATTATACATGTATATTTATTATGCAGTGTCAATGTACGTTTGGTGACTGGTGACATCCCCCTTTTAATAAAATGAATACGTTTACTCTAACTCTCTTTTGGGAATATTTTTACGCATATCTCCAACAGGATTTACTGCTCACCCTCACACCTTTGAGTAATGGTGGTGTCGGGAGCAATGGGAATGGTGGCAGTGTTGGTGGACTTAACCATCATCATCATCATCATGGACTAACCAACAGTGATCATCATCACCTTCAACATCACCGGAATCCTCATGGAGGACTTAACAATACTACCATGCTGGTCAACGGAGACTTCAAAATCTTTAATAATCTGCAGCATGCATCACCCCCGTCATATTCCAACGGATCAGCCGTCGTACTGTCCGGCGTGGCAACCGTCGGGAAGAACTCTAATGGACTCAAGCTTCAAGGTAGGGAAAAAATGTTATATGCGTAGTTTTTTCTTTCTTTATTACATTTTCCTCCCCTTTTCATATTCCTTTTACAGCCCTTTTCTTTTCAGGAAAAAAATGTTTGCTGGAGCTTTTCATCTATACTCATCTCTTTTGACTTTTTTTCATGGAATCATGGCATTTCCACAAAAATAGAAAATGCACTTTTTTCGTGCATTGCATTCCTTTAAAAATACGGAGAGAAAAAATGTGTGCATTTCTTTAACTTACCTTCAAAAAGCTATTTGGAAGGATTTGTGATGTGATGAGCTGTATTATTATGCTGTAATATAGTGATAATGGTGTGGGAATATATATGCCTAGTCTATTCTAAAAGGAGGAACACAGACTTTCTCTATCAGACTTTAAGTGCTGAGGTCCAAGTTCATTCACATAAAATCGCATGTAACTCAACTCTGGAGGCAAAATCAACTCACCATCGCATCACCATCATTACAATGCATAATATAGACTTCCCCCACGTAAGTACGTACGTACGAACGTATAATACGGAAATATGACGGCACGTCCACATGTTCCTAACGACAGAAAAAAAGCGTGCAAGTATTTTCGCCACCCATTTTAA